>CAVNYN010264216.1:0-17255 GCA_963692815.1 Nyctanthes arbor-tristis | reverse complement strand
CTACGAGAGCGAGAATGGGGGCCCCCAGGGTGGAGGCGGGGGCTAGTAATATTAATTAAACCATACTTGTATTTCGGCAAAAGTGGCTGATGCTAGTGCTATTCGAAGAGTGTAGGATTGTGTGATCAAGACATTTGATAAATCAAATGAGATTTGCCATGTCGTTACCACATAATTCCTTGTATTATTTCCTCCAATTACTCTCCTACAAAATATAGATTTGAACTTTATAACCAATTCACAAGATCATCTTATAATAGAGGAAAAAAGTGACCAATAAAATTAAAGAGCTTGAGATCGGAAGTACCTATTGACGTGAGCGTAAAACCAATATTTTGTGTAATCACTTGTGCCAACATTGTACACAAGCTCTTGATCTGGATATAAATCTGTATATCGATCCCATAATCCGTATTGTCTATGCCTGAATAAAGTGACAAAAATGATTGTCAAAAATCAACCAAATAAGCTCAAGAAGATATATATATATATACACACACACACACTAGTAAATATATGTGCAATGCACTTATTATGTTTTATTTTTAGTTCAAATCCGCGTAGATATTATTATACGATATGTGTAATTCATAACACATGAAATATTAATAATATTTGCTTTGACAATAAAATAAAACAAAACACAGCACATAACGTATAGTACCTGCAATCTATAGATGAAATTCCAAATCTAAAGTAGATGGTGCATATTTTTATCTTAAAAACTCAAAATTGTATTATAAAATGGTATGTCTGATTGTTCATTGAGGTTGCTTTTTCATTTTTAAAACATCTAATATAAACTGGAAGTAATTTTCATAAATGAGGCTCCATATTTATATAGGTAAAATAAAATAATATTTAGTACA
Source organism: Nyctanthes arbor-tristis (assembly GCA_963692815.1). Classification (NCBI taxonomy): domain Eukaryota; kingdom Viridiplantae; phylum Streptophyta; class Magnoliopsida; order Lamiales; family Oleaceae; genus Nyctanthes; species Nyctanthes arbor-tristis. Next base: position 16,386 of record CAVNYN010264216.1, on the reverse strand, counting down.
AAGACTTGAGAAAATAAACATATTAAAAAGTAAACATAAAAGCTAAAAGTATACCTCACTTCATTAAAAAAAATATTTACAATATCATCGTTCTGGTTAAAAATTTATAAGGTGAAACTTGCCGCTATTATACCTACTAATTATATAATTTTTTGGACATTAAATTTTATAAGCCAAGAAAACGAAAAAAAATACAAAAGATAGATAAACACATAAATGCGTTGCACAAATGTGTTTGAAAAATACATAAACATATGAATGAATATAGTAGTTTTGTACATGCTCATTTCTAAAATTTATTACAAAACAAAAACTCCAAAAATTAGAAAGAATGTGAGAACACAAAAATCAAATGTACCTTTAAAAGTTACTACTAAATAAAGCAATGCATCAAAGACATCAAAATATTAAACCAAATGATACTTAATGTCACCGATAATTCGGCAATCATATATATACTAATTGTATCAAACATTTTTGAAGATTTTGATTTGAGATATCCAGATGGACTTGTTGCAACATAAATATCAAAGCATTTAATTCGCATTAACATAAGAAAGATATTGAGATGTCAGTTTCTATTATATAATGCAAACAAGAAAAATCTCAATATACAATTTAGCTAGCAATATAATATCTTCAACTCTTGATGAATAAAAATATCAAAACACTTAGTCCTTAGTAACATAAGAAGGATATTGATATTCTGATTTCTATTATATTGATGGAAATAAGAAAAATCTCGATATATACAAGTTGTGAGATTAGCAAGTTTCAAAAAAAAAAAGAAAGAAAAAAAGAAGTTTATAGGGATGGTATGATGACTTAGCAAGTTTTATTTAAAAAAATAAAAAATAAATAAATATGTGGAACTTTCTTGGAGCTTAGAAAAGTAGTTTTAAAAAAAAAAAAAAAAGGTCAAAAGTTACTATTCATTAAACAGTTATTTGGCATTTGGCCTTTTTATATAGTAGGATATATATATTTACACACACATTTTTCCTTGTACGCTAGAGAGCTCACTTTTCTGTTGAGAGGATGGATAAACTATTGGAAAACTCTGGTGTTGGATCAGGAACATAAAATTTTGTAGGTTTCCGGTCAGGGATCCTTTTTCCCATAAGGTTGATCCATTTCTTGGAGGACTATACACAATATCTCCGACTTGAATTTGGCTTCCTGCGCCATGAATCCAAAATTTTTTAACGACTATTTCTTGACATAATCAAATTACAAGAACCCATTTTCAACTTCAAATAAGAATTCAGATTCAAACCTGGAGAGGTGATGATATCAAAGTTGTATTTATAATCACCGATTACTCCAGAAACCCACGAATTCAAACTATATGTTCCTCCCCGAACGCCTGTTATTGTAAAGTATCCATTTTCATCGGTTGGGTTCCAAAATTGATAGCCCTAACGATGATATATATTAAGAAAACAATCGATATGTTATCAGGAAAATCAAAATCTTAGTATATAGATCATACTAACGTTGTTCTGTTTAATTTTTGTGAAGTATTATTACCTTAGTGTCCATTTGCCAAGATCCTATATCTCCTGGGGAAGCAAGTCCTACGTATGCTGATTTTGCAGGCACGAGTTCTCGACTGAGATAATTATCATGAACTAATAATCGACCAGTAATGGCACCAAGATCATTGACTGGGGAAAGTCTTCGGACGTCGGAAATTTATATGGCAATTTTTGGGTTTCTTTCTGCATCTGTTCTCTAGCTTCTTCCCAAAGCCTTTTTCGCTTTCCATCAGAATCTGTTGAGTTAGATAAAAACAGGGCCAAAGACCTTTTTCCAGTGTTCTCCATTTTGTAATTTAACTCCAAATTTTGGCCCAGCATAATGGCCACTAAAAAATACCTACAACTGGATAATTCAAGATATAGATGTATAAGTTTTTAGGAACTTTATAAGTGGAACATTTACCATTTTATATGAGATTAAACTAAGGTATATATAAACTTACAGTTAAAGAGGTCGGGCCAACATGAGACGTAAGCTCATTTTTAACTAGACCACCAACTTGAAATTCATAGCTAGCTTGGTGTTATAATTCAACGTCTCATTGAGAGTTAATCCTGCCATGCACAGAGTTATCTTTATTGTCAAACGAGTATTGGTACTTGTCATCCACCTGGCCTTTTAGAGATGGATTACTAGGATTTGTGAGCGAAACGGCTTCTTTATATAGTCCAAGAGTTCGACCTCCACCTCTAGTACTACGATCCCCAACTTTTGGCATGATCCTTTGTATGTCATCTGATACAGCCATATATTGGAACCTATAGACATCACAATATACGTCAGAAACACAAGTTTTCTTCATCAATTATTTTTTTAGCATATAATGCATTGATTGAAAAGTTACTAATTTCCAAATCTTACGCGCTTCCGTCAAGCTTGAAAGTAATCCTTGTTTCATCGATGTTTACATCAGGCCATCCTTCCAAGTGTTCCGTTATCGCATATGTATAGAAACCGGAACTCCTTCGCAACGTTATATATCTACAAGGAATATAATTAGTTAAAGCAGAGCTTCTCAAGTTGTTCAATCATATATATGCTATAAATGCTTTCAAACAAAATTAAAATTCCACCTTATGCCGATGTTCAACGGATAAGGGTTAACAATTGAGGAATTCTATATTGCTTTGAATGAAATTTCTATCATCTCTTTAGTTTCTACCACAACACTGAAACTCTTCCCTTCGAGCCTGCAGAATTTTTTGTCATGGGGATACATTATTATATATAGTTTTTGCATGCAATAATTAACTTAAGATTTCAAATTCTTTGTCGAATTTACTCTTAGAAAAAACTTGTAACACCCCGTAAAATTTTAGGGCTAGTTGCCATTCAATTGAATGATAAAAATTGACAATGATCAAATAACCGTTTGAAATGTCATAAAAAAAATTCTCGAATTGTATTAGAGAATTAAAAAATTGTTACTCAATTGACGATAGAGAAAGAATTCGGTCCTCAATTGACATAAACTAAAGTACCGTGACTTAATTGAAAGATAATGCAAAGGGGATGGACTTCTCAGATAAATTCCCACCAAGTGTGCGGTACCATATTAGGCCACGTGTCACAATGTCATTGGCGGAATTCAAATTTTATTAAAACTAACTCAATTCCAACTATTATATAAAGGCCTAAAGGCCCTCAATCTTCTCCCCCAACACCAAACCATCCCCTTTCTCTCCCAAGCCTCAAAAATTCGTCCAACATGGCCAAGAGAATGAGAAAACCAATAAAAATCACCAAAACACTTATTTACTCTTTGAAAATGGTCCCTAACCATATATGGAAGGATTATAGCTTGAAAAATAGCTTTAATCAAGGTTTTAATGACGTTTTTCTACTTGAGATTATTCGAAGAATATTTGAGGTGAGTAACTATCACTTTGATTTCCTTTTTAATATTGATGATGTTTTGAAATGCTAAGCATGTATTTGATTAAAGTAATGAACATGGATTTTGATGCTTTGAAAAGAAAGATTGATATATTGCATTTTGAATCACTAGTTACTCTACCCGTTCTGTGTCTGTTCTGCTCTGCTATGTTGCCACACTAGGAGCCATCTAATGATATCGAGATGGGTGACGATTAGTGTGGTATCTGTTCTGTATCTGTATTAATCTGTCTGGAATTCCGGTAGGGGTCAACCAGAATTCAAATGTGAATCCACTTATGATTGAATTGATATGATTCTAGCGCGCACCACGGGTAGTAGTTTAACTAGTGATAGAGCCCATCTGTGCATTGAAAAGTTTTGTGCATTGGATGATTTTCTGGAAAATAAATCTTTCATATAAAAGATAAATCAAAGAGTTTTTGTTACTCACTGAGTACTTCGTACTCGTTCCCTTCTTTACTACAATTTTTGTAGATGATTGAAGTTATAACATATGAAAAGCAAGGCAAGCTAGGAGTTGGATCGTGCTCGTGAAATGGAGTAGAGGTGTACATGTAGTATAAATCTGCCTTTGAAGTTTCTATAAATTTAATAGTTTTGTACTCACCTCTATAGTATGTATGTTTTTACATCTTATAATATATAAGAAGAATAATGAGTTATAATCTTTATATTGATTTGAACTCTACTTTTCCTGTAAAAGTTCTTTAATGATTTGGCATACTTTAGTAATCAATGAAATATATTTACTAATACAATTTCTTGTGTTCTTATACTTCTTGAAAAACCTAGCTTTAATGTTTTCTTTAAAAGTTAACGATTTGTTAACTTATATAATTAGCTTTGTCTATTAAATTAACTTCTATGCTCTGGTGGCATAGTCTATACTACGCCGCAATATCTAAAAAGCAAAAACAGATATTACAATTAGTAAGGCGGTAACATATAAAGCAACTAAATATTTGAAATATGTTGTATTAGTCTCAAAGAAAATAAACCCACCCCTTTCTAGGCCCGGGCATCAGGTCCGTCGGGCCGGGTTGGGCCAAACCTGAGACCGACCCGACGTGCAGTCGGTTTGTCAAACTGCAAACCGAGACCTGCCTGACCGGCCGGTCAACTCGACCCGAAACGGGTCAATTTGGGTCGGGTCGGTTTTTGGTTTATGCTCATAATTAAAGGCCGAAATTGAGGGCCCAAATTGAAGGTCCAAATTTAAAGAACCAAAGAAAAACCTAATCTCTCAAATTCAAAATATACACTCCTTTACTCCCCCTCTCTCTATCTCTCTCGGTTATCTCTCTCAAGTCTCAACATGGCGGCGGCATCAGCGCGGCGGCAGACAGAGGGGAAGCAGTAGTAGCAGCTCCCTCTCTCTCTACTCTCTTGAGTCTTGACATTGTCACCGGCGGTGGATACGGCCAGCGGTGGAGGAAGCGCAGCCGCGGCAACAACAGATAAGCATAGGCAATGGCGGAGTACAGGAATTAAGCAGCCAAAATTTTGGGATGTTATGATTTGGAGATTTTGTTATGTTGAATTGAAATTTGGTATTTTGATGTTATGTTTCAAATCAGGATTTTGAATGTGAATTGTGTAAGGAAGATCGTAGTAGTTTTTCGACTCTAGATCTAGATCTGGATCTGACATTTTCACTTTTCAAGAGAAAAAATAATAAAATAAAAAAAACTTCGGTTTACCTATTCAAACTAGTTTAACCGAACCGGGTACGTCCGGTTCAATTTTAACTGGGTTCAACCGGTTTTGGCTGGCTAAAACAGTGGACCGAACCGGATCGACTCGATTTGGCAGCCTACAAACTGAGAACTGAACCACCAAGGCCAAAAATTTGAATCGGTTTGGTTCGGTCCGGGTTACCGGTTTGGCGATTTTTATGCCCAGGTCTAGGCCTTTCTATTTTCTCGTAAGTGATAGTTGTGGACATTTTGGACTCCTTTGTATTGCATCCCGGCGATCAGACCACTCGGAGATAATATTGTGAGTCCAACAAATACAATACCGTTGCCCAACATCACCTACAAAAATGAAAAAACAATATCGGAACATGTCACTAAAAATACTAAGATATAAATAATGTAATGAAAATGAGGACATATATAATTTAGGCTTACATGATCTTTCCACTGGTGTATATTGACTGGAGGATGATGAGCTGCAGAACCAACATGCAAGAACGTCGAAAAGATGATTGCAAGAAAACCCAAGACGAAAACGCTTTGTGCCATCTCTTTGTGTGCTTCCAATATAAAAGGACTTGCCAAATAACATGACCTGTGAATGTGTTAGTAATGAAGAGAGTTTCAAGTAATTTCTTAGTAGAAAATCAAGGAAGCTGTTGCTGTTTTGAACATATAATAAAGAATATGAAGGTGTCTTTATATATAGAGGGAATTTGTGTTCGAAATCCTAAGATTGGGTGGAAAAGGAAATTGAAAGTAATAATCCTAGTTAGACTGGAGTTAGAGTTTGCACTATTGGGTTGATTGAAATTTGGAAACTTGGGATTACATTTTTTTATTTAGAATTTGGAAACGTACTGGATGAATTCACGTCCACTTTTTTTTTTTAATTATGTTTTTTGAATTGCAATGGGATTGTAGAGGAAGGAAATCGAACATGCGCCTAAGGTGTGAGAAGTCAACTTTGATGTCATTAAGCCACATGGGTCTTCACCACGTCCACTTTTTTACTTGTACGTTAAAAATTAATATTTGGAAAATTTTGGAAATATTTTTATTTTTACTTTTTGCATTTTTATACATATTATTATTTATTATAACTAGTTAAAATTTAAATATTAATTTTATATGCAAATATATCCATTACCATTTACCACCTCCTGCATAATCGATTTGCCTTGAGTAAAAATATTCCAAGCTTACATATACCTATTTTGGAAATTGGTTCCTTACGTCAACAGCAGTATTTCTACGTCTAGACAAAGTTCTGCATAAATATTTTTCCTTTCTCTTATCCCCTCCAATTACGAGAGAGGTTGTGTAGCATATATTATAAATCATAAATGTTAAAAATATTCAATTTTGCTTAAATGACATGTTTGGTCAAACAACTACTTAATGTACTAAGACTGATCATTTGTAAAATATAAGTGGAAATCGAAACTCAAATAGTAAGAGCACTGTTCAAAAACTTCTTGAAAGTTTTATCACAAAACATCCAATCTCATGTGGTATGTATAGGTTTGCTTAGAAAATTATTGGACAAGAGATGAATTAATTGAAAAATACGTTCAAGGGATACACGGCCTTCCTCCACTTTGCTTCTTCCCTCAATTTTACAAGCACAATTGATACATGGACCTGTTTAATGATAAGCATTTATTATTATTATTATTATTATTATTATTATTATCTGGCGTGTACCAAGTCATACCATATGATTGTGGTTTCTCATATGGCGTATCTCGATATACACCACATAGTTATATAATTGTGCCATACCATAAGAACTAAGAGTCATAAATAGGGGGAAAAACACATTTTGTGTTACTATTGAGTTATACGGTCACATTAATAAAAAAGTTATATATAAAAGTCAAATTTATGTTACTATTATATTAAAAAACCACACTTAATTAAAAAGTCATATATAAAAGTCACACTTTATCGCTATTTAATTAAAAGGTCATACGTAAAAAAATCACATTTAATTAAAAAATCATATATAAAGGTTGCATACATATATATATATCACTATTTAATTACTAGTTTAGGCACTTACTTTGCACGTGAAACAGCTAAAATTTTGTATCTAATAGCATGATTTCTATGTGTCATTGTATTATTATTATTATTATTATTATTATTATTATTATTATTATTATTATTATTATGTATAGTCTTATTAATAAATATCATTGCGTGGAAGATATTGTACACGTGATCACAATGACATTCAAAGAACATGATTTGCGGGCCATATTTATGACAATTTGGTTCATATGGTATGAAAGAAATAGGGTGGTGCTTGGAAATCCTAATCGTACGCCTTATATCATTGCTCTCGCTCAATTTTGGAATTAAGATTTGCAATTTCGACGTCTAAAGCAAGCAGTTGTGGCGAGAAACTACCTATTATTGAACGTTGGAGCAAACCAAAGGCTAGTGGATTTATTCAATTGAATGTGGATGCGGCGGTAAAGGAGAGTGAGGCCTCTTATGCTATTGGTGCGGTTGTTAGAGACAAGTATGGTGTAGTAATTGGTTGCCTAGCAAAGCAAATGCTGGGTATCTCCATCTGGGGAGTTGGCTGAGGCAGTCGCAATGCGGGAAACACTCAACTTTGTTTGAAACCATCAATGGACTCTCCACGCTGTCCAATCAGATTGCCAGACGCTTATATAAAGCCTCTAAGCGGATATTGAGTTCTACCCATTGGCTTCTATTCTCAAGATATTAAATCAATTATGGCATCTATGGAATGTGGTACTTGTAACTTTATTCGTTGAGAAGCGAATATTGTTGCCCACTCCATTACCAGTCATTCACTAGCTACATGCTGCTCTTTCTCTTTGTCTGATTATTGTCTGATTTTCCTAAGTCTACTTGTAATCAGTGATATGCAATAAAAGTCATTATTTGCCCTTCCAAAAAAATAAAATACAAAAAAAATATATAACTAATATTTATAACAACTCCAATAAAGATGCTCTAGAGTATTGATGGATACAGTTGACCTAGTGATTGAGTGGAAATATTGAAATAAAAAGGAGGAGACTATGATACCCCTGTAATAGAAAATGCATTTATGGAAACAAAGTTTAGAAGTAACACAAATTGTTCAAAAATATGGGGGAAATTGAAACAAGAGAAAAATGAATGGATTAATTAGACGAAATCCAACCCTCTCAAAATGTATGGTTAATTGAAAAACTATTAAACTCTTGTATAGAAGTCATGAGAAGTTAGAGCAGATCACAAGAATCTTGACTGATACAACTAAATAAATCTTAAAATTGTAAAACGAATAATAATTGAAATACATTTTCCAAGATAATAGAGAAGACTTCAAGCAACTTTAGGCCCAAGCATTGGCAACCAATTATGCCTAAGTAAGTAATAGGTGAGAACGCAAACGCACGATATCATTCAAATAGTATAGGACTAGATAAATCCCGAATGTCGATCCCACAGGGAAAGTTGTCACCTACTTCACTTAAGTTAATTTCACACCAATTGAACAAGGAAATTTAAAAATTTTCAAAAGAATAATGATATTTGTTTAAGTTAAAATTTAAACTGAATACTTTTTCTACTCAAAAGTAAGAAGCAACTCAAATTAATGGACTAGGAAAAATATGAATAAAGGCGTTGAGAATAACAAATCCACAATAAACAGGTGTTCTAATTATGCAATCACACTCATGACAATTCATCATCACATACTCACAATCAGTTTCACAAATTTAATTGAAAATCTCTCTCGAGAAAATTCAAATTTACCCAACTAAGTAAATCTACCATATCTCTATGTGAATTTCAACCTAGTCGAATGCATTAATTAACAAGAAACCATTTTTACGATTGCACAAATCATAAAAGTATATCCCTATCTTCTATGTAATTCATGTTTTCTATTGAAGTGCTAAATTGGTGACTCACCTCTCGGTCTCCTCACGAATTCACAAACATAATTACAAGTTGATTTGGCTCATAAAAGGCAAATAAATATCATGAATGGAATTAACACAATCAAAACATGTCTATTGCTTCATCGATTGTCTCAACAAGGAAAATTAGTTAAACATAGTAAAGAACATCACAATATAAAAATTCATAGGGTTTGAATACATGATAAGATTCTTGCAAAGAAAGTATGAAGAATAGTGAAGAAAACGTTTGCACTAAACGGAGAGTTTCGTTCTTCAATCTTCACACGAACCCTCGCTTCAATCTCTAAGCCCCTCAAGAGTGATTTTCTATGATGAGTCTCCTATTTCCCGTCATATTATAGTTGGAGACGCTTTAGAACCCTCAATTGTATCAAAAAGGGGCCCGAAAACGCGTCAAACGTATTTCCTCTACAGGCCGCGGGTGGCCGCGGAATGCTTGCCGCTGCCTACCCGCCCCCAGCAGAGAAATTGGCTAGGCTGCGGGTGGGGCGGTTTGCTTGCCGCACCCACCTGCGCTCTACTTTCAACACTCGCAATTCAGTCCCTGATTTGACTTGATCTCTTTCAGCACTGGTCTTTTTCATCTTTTTTTTTCATTTATACAAGTCCAAAACTTCTCGAATGCTTGACAAAGGTCCTCGAACTCTTCAAATATGACCCAAATAATCTCTTTTAAGTTATTCTAAAGTGCAATCTAGTCCTTAAACTTTTTAACATTGATCTTTTCACCCCAAACTCTCGAGCCATCACACGTTGATGCTATGTCTTGAATGTAAAGCCTCAATTTGGTTCAAAAATCATCCTTTTCATTTAATATCACTCAATTTGAGCTTTTCACCTCTATGAACTATATCAACACAAATTAGGTAAAATTCTGCTCAATTACACATAAAATTAAATGAGTTAAGAGAAGTATTTTGCATATAAAATACACTTATCACTAAGCATGAATATAAATAATAATCAAACTCAAATAAGAAATTTTGATGATCTGATTGTGCGGATGCTCAAGTTTGAGCCTGACGATTCTGTCAGCACTCTTGCTCCACTCATTAACAATGCTAGAGAAGTTGCTTTGTCCTCGAAATAAAATGATCTAAAAAGCATCCTAACTAGATGCTTGGCATTAGCTAGTTGCAAGAATAATGCTTCAATATAAATATAAACCGTTAACTCTACAAAATGTTATCATGACAAGATCACTTCTTGCAGTGCAATCAGGTAACCAAAAACTTTTTCCCCCCAAATTGCCAACATTGGTGATCTAGGGTGTAGTCTTCCCGACCCCCAGCTAATCCCAATTTTGGGGGGAAAAAAATTCTATGATCTAGAGGCTCGTTAAGTTAAAATAGAGGACGCTCTCTTATAAGCTGTATGACTCAAGGGGATATGGTAATAATCAGAGCATCATTCCAAGATTCCTCAAAGTTCTTCATTACAATTTTTTAGCAAACGACCATTCTACACTTAAAATAGGTTGAGAAAAATAATATGACAGCTTTGCCAGATAAACAAAAACACTTGGTTTTGACATGTTAATTGCTAGAGTCAGGTCTGTGACCTGCAAAATATAACATTTGTGTTATATGCAAAATGCCTAACGAAATGACATCTAGAATTGCATGAAAAGACCAATTCATGGCATACAAGTAATAAAACTAACTGTTGGTTTGTCCAGAAAAAAATTGAGTAGAAAATTGGTCGGGCAATGCAAGAGACAGTAGGCGGTGGCTGGAAATGGGGGTATAAAGTTTAATTAAAATTAAAAAAAAAAAGGATTTGATTCGGCATATATGGAGATAATTTAGAAGTTAATTTGGGTGAGTGTTTAGGTGGGCTAAATTCTTAACCATTAAAATTTTGAACATGGAGAATGTGGATGGTTTGTCAAATCTATTCTCCATATAACTGCCCCACTTAAGAGGAAAAAATCTTGATAGGACTACTCCAACAGCGTGGTCTTTAAAAAACACAAAATTGTTGTACTGATCGTCGTTGCCAAAATACATATCAACACTGTCTATCTAATCTATTTAATCATTCTTTTGTTAATTACCGAGATTCTTTTGAGGTAAAAAGATGTTCAATATGTGTCAAATTGAAAATCTTAACAAAACTTTTACTAATGAGTTAACATGTAAGAACAAATGACAATCGTATTGTTTATAAAATCATTTAAAAGATATAAGGTAAAAGTTTTAGGGTAATTTACACCAACGTCCTCAACATTTCAAATATTAATAGATCACGTCCCTAACCTTTATTTCTCCTTCTATGGGTCCTCAACCTTTTAATAAATTCCCGTCCAAGTCCCTGACAACGGAAGTCATCCAATTACTCCGTTAAGCAGCCAAAATCCAATAACAAGATAAGTGTATTTTTGGTACAAGACAAAAAACTACTTCCCTCCAAAATCCTTGTCCATTTTCCTCCATTTCCTCCACTGATATGTGTGTGTGTGTGTGTGTGTGGCTATTTCTGCAAATCAACTCCATTTCACCATCCAAAGATGTTTTCTACATATTTAAGGTTTATGGACAAATTGGAAGGCCAGATCCGTAGATTAGAGCGTGATAACCACAAATTGAAAGATGAAATAATAGGGTTTCAAGAAGAAAATGGAAGAGATCGGATAAAGGTTGCACGTTGGATAATTGGGTGGCCAAATCTAGATTTGTTATTACAGTGTTAGATCGTCCTTGTGTAGAAGCTGCTAATATAGGATATACTGGGTGTAATTGTTTTACTTGCTTAAGCAATGTGTACTTTAGTATGTAAGCTTTATGTAATTGGTCTGATTTAAGGATTATATTTACCTCTTTAGAATGAAGGTATGAAGTTTTTGAACCAAGTTTTCGCTTCTGTTTGATCTGCAAACGAGTTGGTTGTTTGGGTGGGTGAAATGTGAAAGGTTGGGGACGTTAACTGTAATAAGTTAAAAAAATCTGAAGACATAATGTGTAATGTTTTCAAAATATTAGGGACGTTAGCTGTAACATGTTGAAAAGGTTGGGGACGTTACGTGTGACATCTTCAAAAGTTTGGGGATGTAAATTGTAAGAGATTTAAGTTTTAAAAAAAAAAAAAACCAACAACAACCTAAAAGTGTCTCTCCAAAAAACGCGAAATCTACGAGATATACTTTTGAGCTTGAAGCACATTTATATAAATAAACCCTGCTGTACAAAATGTCCACGGCAACAATCAAACATCCTGCTATATCCATCCAGCCGTCCACAGCAACTATCCAACTACAACAATCAGACCGCCTGCTATATCCACATAATCAATCCCCGCGCGTGCACACACACACATACATATAATTCTCTAACTTCATCAAAAACATTCCCCCATAGAAACATTTGAAGGTGAACAATGTGAGATTATTGTCTGTCAATACAAAAGGGAAAAAAAAATCTTTGGCATCCTAGAACAGAGCATCATATTTTTAGCAAGAAACCCATCTAATTTCACACATATAACTTACCAACAATTAAGCCCCCTATGAAATTTCATTACCCTTAGCAGATTTCCCCAGACACTTGCTACCCCAAACGAAATCATGGAAAAAATATACAGCTTCTTTCACTTCCCCACAATCAAATTCTGAGCCACATTCAGTACATTCCCTTCTCATAATAGCTGTAAAGCAGTGAAATTTCATATGAGTCCTCGCTCTTACTGTAGGCAGGAGCCACCTCGTGCTCCCTTCGCAAGCTTTACGTCATCCTAGCGTTGATACAAGGCCGTCAACCTCATGTCGGAACCCTATACTGACATTTGGCGGCTGCTTCTTCACCTGGCTGAGCTCCGGCTGCCGATTTGGGAGGTAAAATCACCGGTCCCTGAGCAGAAGAGTTCGAGCAGAGGTCTAGCAGAAGAGTTCGAGCAGATGGGTTTTTGTGCTTGTCTCTGATTTTGGGTGTCTGCTTTGTTTGATTCCTTGAAAATGGAACTAATTATGACCATCTCCAACCCACGCTATTTTAGCGTGGGTTGGCCCATTTTAACGTCCGGTTAGTGCCCTACGTCAAAAATAGTGTCCAAAATTTAATTTTAGAGTTCCCATTCCAATCCTTTTTTTTTTTTTAATCTTATTTTAAACTAACATTGATGCGTTTGTATTTTACTTTTGGTTAATGTCATCTAATTTTTTTTTCAAATTTTCCTTTTCTCCTTTAATTTTAATTGTATCATTCACGTGTGAATTTAATATTTATATTTTTTTTGGTTAAATTATGTAATTTAAAAAACTCTTAGTATAACACACATAAATGACGTCATCGCCATGTGCTTCGTACTTATTTTTTGATGTGAAAATAAATGTAATATTTTTGACTATTTATTTAAAATTTCATATGTGTAACAATTAATAAACGAGAATATACTTAATTAGTTTTCAATATATATTACTTATCGAATGTTATAAAATATAGAAAATATGAGTGGATAATATGTGGGGTCTTTTTTAGAATTTATAGGTTAGAGAAGGTTTGTGAAATAGAGTTTTCTGATTAGAGATGGCATAAGGTGAAGGATGATTTTGGCAACGGTGAAGGATTCAATAACTTATTTAGGAACAAGGAAGAAAACGAAGTGCTTTGATCTTCGGGCATGTTGTTGGATCTATACTGTTGTGCTCCTTATTGGTCCCATTTCGTCATTTTGGGCTTATTTTTGTGTTTTATTTTTATTTCTTTAGCCTTCTTGGCCCTTGAGTCTGTTGTTGGTTTCTAGTCCTTGAGTGTTGTACTTGTTTGTTTCATTAATAAATTGACCACTATGTGGTTTCTTTTAAAACTAGAAGTAAATCCATCTTAATAGAATAGAGGGAGTAAATTGTGAAAATTATTTAAACTCATACTTAGAAATTTAAAACTAAATTATAAGAATTCAATTTAATTAACAAAATATAATTATTGATATTTGATGTTTTGACGGGATGACAATATCCCAACTATGACGACATAGATACCCAATGCTTTATATATATATACACACACACACACACAAATATATCTAATATTGATTAATCTGACATAATGAAACAGAAAAAAGGTCAATTATTTTTTCTAATACAATACACAACATACTTCATTCAATATATTTGTTAAAAAAAATATTTTGACAAATTAGTTTAGACTTAGCCTCTCGGTAAGAGATGAATTTTTTAGGTTTGCATTATTCAAAAAGAAAAAATGACAGTAGATCAAATTCAAGGATATTCATCTCTACATGTTGTATATAGGGGTTCTGCACATGCAGGCAATATGAATATTCAGGACCCATTGTGTCTTAATTGGATTGATATATATATATATATATATTGTGTCTTAATTGGATTGATATATAGACACTAGTAATGTATATCAATCCAACTAAGACAGTGATGATATATATATATTTCAGCATCACTGTATAGACTAATAATTTATTTCATGAATTAATTTGAGACATAATTGATTGCTTTTATCAGAATTTGCATTGCACAAAATGAAGAAGGAAACTAACTATTAAAATGTGTATCACCAAATAAATAAATAGGATAGACAATGTTCAAATCGATTGAGTATGAATGGTTTCGGAACGAAAATAAAAAAGAAAGTCTGACATTACAAAATTAGGAAAATAATTGCAAATTATATGACAAAGTTGTTAATTCTCAAAAAGTCAAGAAAGCCTAATATTTCTGTAGCAAAAAGAAAAAAAGGAAAAATTATTAGTTAAGTAAGCAAAGAGCGTTTAAAAATAAAAAGAACAGTAATTACTAAGTGAGGAATGTAAATATGTGGATAGTTGAACATTTTGAAGAAAACAAAAAAAGGAAATTGTTGTAGAAAAGAAAATTCATGCAAGGGGAAAAATAGATAGTGGGTAGTTAATATCGATAGAAAGTGGGGAGTTATTTGAAAAAAGAACTATAAAAATATGAAAAGTTGGGAGTTGGAGGGGAAAAAAGAAAAGGAAAATTCGTCCAAGGAAAAAAATTGATAGTTGGTAGTTAATATGTCATACCCCTCGATAATTAAATCCATTGGTTAAAATTTTATTACTAAATGAATTTGTCGGAAGCGTTATAAATTTCTTTTCACAACTTTTGTCCAAACTCGAAGGGCATGACTTGCCAATAACCCTCTTTTATTCTTTAGATGAAGTAGTGTTGTTTGTCCTCTTAATTAGTTTTAAGTGTAGTATTTGTATAAAGAACATGAAACACGATATATAAAAGTTACTTTATATATATATATATTAAAAACCGAGCACAAGATTGGGAAACCCTTATAAGTAAAATTAGGATTCCACATCTTGTGTCAAAACTTTCCACAAAAGCCAAGTTTTATTTAGTTAAAGTGGCTTCCATACACATAATTAAATAATAAACATTGACCTATCCCTCATAATCTTCTCATGGTGCATAAGATTGAGAGAGAAGGCATAAAAAATCTCGAACTCATATGAGGTGCCTAAATACTAACAAACATAGGCTCATCCTCATAATACGCCCAAAGATCAATTTCTATTACATGCATAATCTAGCTTGCATCATGCGACATCCTCCATTCCTCGGCTTTCTTTTCAACAATTCTTCGATGGATCATCTATAAAAGAGGAGTTATATAAAATGTGAGTATAAAAATACCATGTGAGTAATACATCAATTTGGTTTATCAAAGGTTAATAAAAATCATTTCATGCTTCAATCTTAAGAACTTTAAGATGCACAAATCTTTTTGAACACATTATAGGGCCTCAAATACTAGAAATTCCTACTACTCATGGCGCCTCGTTGCCTTACAAATACCAATATGGTAATGACAACACAATAGATTCATAACAACTTCCGGTTTGCTTATACCGGATTTTCAAACTTTCAATCCATAATGATTAACATGAATCAAATCAAAGCAAACAATACAAAATGAGTAGAGGGACTCTAGCACTTCTTATGCAAGAAATCATTTTAACAATAATCAAAACACATACCTTTTCTTGAAACTTATGCATGCAAATAAACCAAAGAAATGGATTACTCACATTGCTTGTTTGAACCTTTGAAATGAAGACTTGTTAATCAATGACAAAACACCCTCAAATCCTTGGTAAATCTAAGCAAAGTAACCTTTAAAATGTGGATTCTATATGTATATGAACTAAGCTTTGTTTGGAGAGACAAAATAGAGCTTTTGAAAGTCATTTGTGAGTTTCCAAAGCCATGCACCATTTATGGACGAATTTTTATTCTTGTTTCCTAAAGACTTTGAGTTCCACCAATGCAAAGACCCCCACTTGTC
>CAVNYN010264211.1:0-15513 GCA_963692815.1 Nyctanthes arbor-tristis | reverse complement strand
ACCGTGCAACAAAAAAATTTGAAGATATAATTAGGCAAAATTCATCACACGCGAGGCGTCTGGCCGGATTTATCCCGTGAGACATACACTTAACAGGTGATAATTAGACAACCTACATGTGAGTTGCACCACATGTGACCTGCCCAACGATCAGTCATATAGTCTATGTCTTGAGGAATAATCTTATCAGACGTATGGCGAGTGATCAAAACTGATAATTAGGTGAGGTATGCTCGGCACATTAAAATTTTAGGTTGAAAAAACACATACTTCGTTAAAAACACGTTTTTTTCTAATATATTAGGAATGCATTTTTAGTACTAATTGATACAACTTATTAAAAATGTCATAACTTCTTTTATGGGCATCCGATTAAAAAAATAAATAACTTCTAGAGTTATGTAAGTAAAAAATGTTATCATCAACTAGAATCAAGTCAAAATCAAACTCACGCAAATAAAAATTTTGTAATTCAATTTGTGACAAAAGGGAGTTGTTCTAATGATAAAGGCCACTTCTTGCCAAATATTTGATGCGAGTTGTCACCATTACATTACTGTCTCTATAATAATATCCAAATTGTAGTAAACAAAAAAAAAATCTTAAAAACTGAAAGAAAGAATATCATAATAAAAAAGGAAGAAATTCTTCAAAATTGATTAATGGTAGGTTCCAACTTCCAACGTGCAAGCCATGTTTAATATTTTTAGATTTCCTTTCAGCTGGCAAGTATGATCTAAAAAGTCCTTTCTTTTTTTAAAAAAAAAAAAAATCTAAAAAGTGTTTTTAAGTTAACATAATATAATAATAATTTTAGCTCATGAAAAGTATTGATTATTTTTATTTGTTTATTTTGTTAATGAGAAGTCAACTTTTAGTCTATTGACTAAAATAACCCTGGAACCACCTTTTATATTTTCTTGTGCTCCATTGGAATTCTCACAAACACTACAACTCGCAGACAATGGCTAAATCAGTCGCTCTCAATCCATTTTTCGTTGCCCTTCTCTTTTGTGCACTCCTAATTGTTGGATCCAATGGTAAACTTTCGTAATTCTTATAGTTTCTTTTCAATTTGTTTCTTGCATGCATCCGTTGTAAATTTGTGAATTGTTGCATCAATTATTATTACTACGTATATGAACAATTCTAGTTGGATAAGAAAATAGATAAAAAGAGTGATAAAGTTGACATGTGTCTTATGTGATTAGTATTGGTGTAGAATTGATGCAGTATATTCAAGAAATAAAATTGTACAATGTGATAATTTTATTAGATTTTTTATATGTGATTTTGCTCCAAAAGCACAACTCTTGGGTATACAGCACTTGGAGTCCTGAACTTTACAAATGTTTACACTCTGGGGTACCTAATATTTGTTGTGAAGGTCCTAAAGCCTTTTAGAATTAGCAATTCGGATCATTTTAACAGAAATCATTTTAATTTTTTCCTTAAAAGGCATGTCAAATGAAAATTTACTTCAGAATCATGTTGTTTGGACAAACAGGTGAAAAAAGTTATGATAAAAGTGATTTTAAATTCCCTTTTTGCCCCTACAAAATTCAAGGGTGGGGGGGGGGGTTTTAAGCCATTTCGGGAATAATAAAGTAATTTAAACTCATTTTATTATAATTTTTGTTCACTTCTTTGTCCAAATTAAATAGATTAATTCATTATCATAGTACCTTATCTAGCACTCACATCAATCTTGAGCTGAAGAAATCACCCTTCACACATTAATGGTCAAGTTAAGTGCATGAGTTAGGATAAACAAAACGTTGTATAGTTTTCGTTAAAATGACATAATTATCACAAGTTTTAAGAAAAAAATTTTGGTTCTTCACATTAATTATGAATGTATGTACATATACAATGTAGGACAAGCCACTCAAAGCAGAGCCTGTGCGGTACCAAGTTCTGAATCGAAAGATAGTTGTGGGCTAAGTGAATGCCAAAACCGTTGCGATTCCTTCAATGGCTTTTGTGGCGACGATGCTACTTGCTATTGCCTTACCCTATGCTCTGATCAGTGACTTGCAACACTCTAGATGGGATTTTAATTTACATTTCGCATACGAATAAAAGCAATTAATATTGCTTTGTGTTGTCACCATTATTAACCATGGACTAATAATGTTCGTGTATTGCATCTCGATTGCGAAATCTCTGCTGTTCGTTTGTATTAATATTGCTTTCCCCTTAATAATACGATGGATGAATGAATTGTGTTTCTACTTGCCTTTCTTTTCTACTTACAATTTTTTTTTTTTTAAATTTTTGATGAGATATTTGTAAAGATGTTAATACACTAATAATGGATTATTGTCGATAATAATCTACACCTCTCTTGGAATACTAAAATGTTTTTCCGTGTTCTTCCCACATACTAACTTTCCCACAAAGATAGAGCGGTAAGTGATTAAGAAACGATAAGTAATTTTATTATAACATTAATTTTATAAGCCTTCTTTCAATTTTAACATTCATGCCTAATTAACGATATGAGTGTCTATTAAAATTCCTTTTAAATCAAAGTGCCGAAGTAGTAATTAAATACGGGCAAAGATGGAAACGAAAAATTAAATACTCTTGATATGACAATTGAACTATCATTTTGGGACGGCCTAAAATTGAATACTGAACTATTTTTTTGGGACGAAGGTATTATAACATTACTGGCAATTAACTACAGAATAATTGAATGAAGTACACTCTTCAACACAATATTTAAAGTGCTGACCAATTGCCAAAGCATAATATTAGCATTTAAGACATCCATCACTCGAAGACATGAGATTTGCAGGAAATACTGACTCTTATTTTTACAAACTTTCGTTTCCTCGATCATCCAACTTGACTACGTTCAAGGTAGACGCCTAACTTTGGCAGACAGGAAGCACAGAAGGTATGATCAACCAAGTCACTGGATCTACAATCAATTGACACTATGTGCCACTATGTTAACCGGTTAGCCTGAAAGATGGCAAATATGACAAAACTATGAAAGTGCTAAAGCAAGCTAAGCAGCCAGTTACTACATGCAAAAACTTGTTCCAATAGATCAATGATCAGCTTGTCTTTCATCACACGAACCACATGAACTGCAATTACATATTTGTCGGAGTGTGTAATTTACTAACAATTAGAATCTCGTCATCCCCACTAATTAATCCAACAAAGTAAATCTAAATGGCGAAATGAGAACTATTCAACGATGCAAACTTTGAGAAGCTTCATATTCAAAACCTTACTGGAGAATTGGGCAATAGCATTAGAGATTTCTTAACACTAAAACAAGTGCTCCTTATGGATTCTTGGAATTATTCTGCAAAAAAGGAACAATGAATCAATATTGCAATATGCCATGTCAAGAATAAGATTGCAGACTGCATTGGATTTGTCTACCAACAAAACAAAAACCCCTCTTAACTGCTAGTTAAAAGTCATTTCAATATTTTACCCTGCTGGAGATGGGGTTAAGGAGTCTCTTCATATCATTCTAACAGTTGTCAAGTATACATTTTGACGTTCTTACAATTCCATCAATATGTCAGGTAGGATACTTTAAATCTGTCGAGATGTTCTCCACAAGAATAATAGATAAAGGCGGCTGCTCTTCTTTCTGGGTGTAGAAGCCAATCACAAGTTTAGGTCTAAAATTTCGATGCATACTGAGGTCTAACAATCAATTAAGGTTTACCTTTGATTCAATGATTTTTTTGCTCTCACTGTAGTATTGGTTTGGATGATTAATACCAGCATCGCATGACGCCCCATGAACAGCTTCAAAAGTCAAGGTGCATGCTAACTGCATAAAAGCAATATTTGAAGTCAGCTTGTTGCTTGAACAATGAATCAGCGATAAATAAATGCAGTTCCTGTAATTGATAATTAAGACTTAAGGGCAACCCTCAAACAATATACAATAACCTGATAATGTCTGTTTCTCTTTTTATCGACAATCTCCTCTACAAAACGACCACCAACTCCCATCTTAGCAAGAGCTGCTCTCAAATTCTCCTCACTGCTCAGGCAAACAGAATCAACTTCTTAGGAACTGAACCAACTGGAAAACAGGAAACCAAAGGGCAAAAGGTTCCTCAACATAGCATTAGAAGGGTGGCTGATTCTCATTATATTTTACTTATTTATTTTGAAATTATAATAATGAGGTAAAACGAGAGGTGGAGATTTAATGGATACTTGAAATGTGTGGTTTTCATTTAGTTCTTGTCAAATTAGTATTAGATGAAATTATAATGAGGATCAACCCCTTAAGTAACCATGAGAAAGTGACGCTTCTGCTGTTGTTGGTTGTTTAAAGGTCACTTGACTTCCTCGTACAACATGTCTTACTAATTTATTAACTAAGGTTTCAAAAGTGTAGCTGGGATAGTAATTTATTTCCTCGATGTGTGCACGCGTGCATGCATGCATGTTTTGTGTGTGTGTGTGTGTGTGTGTGAAAGAGAGAGAGAGAGAGAGAGAGATTCATTCATTCCACTAACAGTCCATAACTGACCATCAAAGTGCTTAGTGCTAGAATTTGGATTGCCAATTATATTAGCTTGACTGAAAATTATGCAGTGCTATGAAAATTATACAGTGCTACACATTTGGAGGAACGAAAATTATGGGAGAGAAAAAAGCAGCTATCAAGACTATATATTCGATTTATAGTGAATTTGTCCCTGTGGGCTCTGCCCCCATTGGTTTTCCATGTAAAATTGAATATGTGTGTTCACTACTTTCATCGTTAAGCTGGTTCATGATAAAGGGATGATTGATTGGCATGTATGAAACCGAGCTTTTGACCACCAAAAAGAAAAATAAAATAAAATAAAATAAAATAAAAAAAAATAAAGAGCAGAGCAGTTTCTATCATAATAAGTTCTGACCTGAATTAATGATAAGGACATCATTTACTGGTTCTATCACAAATGAGTTCTGACCTGAAATGACGATAAGGACATCCGTGATGATCTCCAACACCCGGGGTTGAACTTATAATCTTTTGACATGAATAGGGAGTGTAATCCTGAAATCCTCAACATAAAGAAAAACAAAAACTGAAGAGAAAGAGAAGGCCCATTTTCAAGTAATTTTTGCACTAATCTCCAATATCAATCATGAAAGAGACACCTTAGGTTAAATGCACAAGTAAGAACAAAATAAGATAAAGTAAATGTATCTGTCGTAGTTTCATTTTTCTCCTTCCACCTTAGATAAAATGTATATGTACTCCCTCCACAAGCTTCCATCTTTTTGGATGAATGGGTAAGAGAACTACATAATCTTACACAACATGACAACCAGCTCCTACCCATAATCTTACACAACATGACAACCAGCTATTGAAGAATGGTTGTTTTACCATTTGAATATAATAAGCTGGGAAAATTACCCGATAAATATCAGCAGCTGTTTTACAAATAATATATCAGAAAAGCAATAGATGGCCTATTATTCATCATTACAGTCATTTTCATCCAGGCCCCCAGTTGCACTAGAAAAAGATATTTCAATATTTCTGCCACTCTTTCCTCTCTTTTCCTTCAGAACTAATTCTACGTTTTGATCCCAGTCTGCATTGCTCAGACTCTCTACTCTTGAAGTACCCATGTCAGACACTCAGATATGAGATAAGGGTATGGGATCCTTCTTGGAACCTTTGTCAAAAGAAAATTCTTTATATCATTCAAAAACAAGAGAAGATCCTATAACCCCCAACAATGCATATAAAATTATCAAATGTAAATTTGTCACTTTTAAATTTATAAGACGAATTCATGTACTTTTTGTAAACTTTGGAACCCTTTTAGCCGAATCCTGGTATCCTAGATTTCAAGAAAAGTATTCAACTCCTAGATATGCACACTTTACCAGCCGCCCATATCAAAGTGCATCATAGATTCCAGAATTACATCTCTTTCTCCTTTTCTCTTAAGATAAGTGGTGGTCCTCAAGCATGCAGAGGACAGGAAAACCTATTACGTTCATTCTACATATTTACAGGCCTACTAAAGCATAGTAAATAACACTTACCACATCTCACCGTGAACATCATATGTTTAGACAATTTAGGTCAACAGGATGTATTGCAAAAGCAACAATTTGTGTCTGATATTTGTTGACTACTGTTTGACATAAACACTAAACCTCACTGCATAATATGTTACTATCTAGAAGGATTCTGAACCAAAAGTTGAATAAATAAAGTCTCACAAAAGGAACTAACCACTAGACCAGGAAAGAGAGGAAGTTCATGTAGAATTAACAATTTAAATGCTGGCATCTAATAAATTGTAAATCAGGTACAATTTCAACTTACTGTCCTCTTTCCCTCTTTCCCATAATTGTGGCGAATCCCATATGCATATTCTTTGTCAAATCTCTCAGCACCAACCTAAGATGTAACACCAAAAGAAAATAATAATAATAATAAAATAAAAATAAAATAAAATAAAATAATAATAAATAAAGCTTAAAAGTTTGAACAGAAGCAGATGCATAATGCAAGACATGAGCTCAGCACGAAAAGAATCATGAATAAGTTCTATTTTTCTATCAATTACCGTGCACGTTAAATCTAATAATTCTTTCCACAAGAGAAACTAAACATTAAGGGTGTGTTTGATTGCTAAAGATTTTCCATGAAAATGAGATTTTTTATTCCTACTTTTGTGATGTTTGATTGATAGTTTTTTCCATGAAAAACATTTTCCAGCTTTTGATCACATGACCACATTTTCTTTGGAAACAAGGAAAACATTTTCCCATGGGACTTGTAGGTTTTTTGTTTTTCAGGTAATTTATATATTTTCTCGTGAATTCTTTTTTTAATCAAACACGTTACAATTTATTTTCTATGAAATTCAATTGCCGGAAATTCAATTGACAGCAAAATATTTTCTTTCCAAGTAAATTCGATGCTTATAATCAAAACAAGCCAAGATGAATATAGAAAAACCAAGCATTTATCAGTAATAAAGCCATTCAGTCTTATTTGTACACCCATGCATATTTATATTTGTGTTCCGAAATAGAAATGAGCAGGAACCATTTGTCAACATATATTTCGTGAAGTTCACAAGCATTACCAACTTATCCACCACTTGTTTCACTAATTTTGTTTCTTTTTCCAAACAACAATGACTAAAAGATAAGGAAAAAGAAAAGAACTATTGCGCTTACCTTACTGGAGAACTCTGCTTTCCAAAATGCTAGGGCATCATCCAACTTCAGTCCAACACCCTAAAATTGCAGTAGCACAATATTTCAGGGCAATGGTGAAATGAGGAAATTCTTTTCCTGTTAAGATTATCAGGCATTCTACTACATACGAGACGAAGTAAGCATTCATTCTATGACTATATTAAAGGTCCAGTGCAAATAATCACAATTATCTATAGAACAGGTGCAATAGATTACATAGTACACCAAAAAATATATCCTTCTCCAATTACCCGCAGGAAAGATTATGCCTGGTAATTACATAACATGATGATGGAAGCCTGTTATTTATCTGATTAATAAACTTCAATATCGTAAACATCAACCCAGTTTATAAAAAAAAAATTTAGCACACAACATTCAAAAAGATGCATAAAAGCCAAAATCAGTGGAAAGATAGATTGTTATGTCCATGTGATGGATCAACCAATTAGAAAAGGGCTCATCAATAACTTCTTGCAACCAGAAATGCTAAAACTCACCTACCAAGACAACATATTACTGGAAGGGTACATTTAAGTAGACTGGATAATTAATTCCTAAAGCAAATAACCTTGAGAAATAGACCCAGTTGCATACGTCCTCCATGCCTCAAATGATGATCCTCTCTAAGCTGCAACAAAATGGTGAAGACCGTGAAGAAACAAAAGCAGAGATGAAAACACATCTAGAAACTGACTCTGACAGCTATCTGAAATTACACAGTAAAGATGGTTATGCCAACCCAATGGCTCGAAAAGCACCAATTATAACCTAATTCCACATACAAAGTTGTTACCTTGTCAAACAAATTATGCATGCAGAGAGGGAATGACCTTTTTGCGACTTGATCGATTTCTTTTAGTGATAGTTCTCCATATTCTTTTGGCTGCAATAGCGATATGCTAAATCAACTGATGCCAAACTTCTGACATTCCAGATACACATTTTAGATACACAATTGATTATACCTGGCTGTAGTCAGGACCTAAATAACTTGTAGATAGGGCTTCAATGATCTAGATAAAGCAAATGAAGTCATATACAACTTAGAAGACAGAATACAATTCCGAAGATAGAGCATTTATGAATCACTTCTGTATACTCACGGGAGTAAGTCTCTCCTTTTCTTGTTCTCTGATCATGGATGTCCATTTTCTGAAAGCAAACATCCAAGGTTATAAATTCTATACGGTTTTGAAAGTTCATTCTTTAAAATCAGACCCAAAAAAATGCAGAAAAATGCATATTTTATGAGGACAATTTAAACCATATCTATGTTTTAGACTTCATCCTCTAACAACCAAATGCAGAAAAACATGAAAATTCTTCATACATCAAAGGATTTTTAACATAAAACTACCCTTGCATAAGATCTCTGTTGTTTGCTTCTAATTTTGAAGAATATGACCGGTAAATTTTAAAACAAATTAATCTACTTCTGACATGTCTTTGTGTGGGTACAAGTTTTTGGAGCATCATATATAGATTTACACTGCCTAAGAGATTATCAAAATATGTAGTCTTCTAGGAGACATGTCTTTGTGTGGATACAAGTTTTTGGAGCATCATATATAGATTTACACTGCCTAAGAGATTATCAAAATATGTAGTCTTCTAGGAGAGACATTTCCAGACCATAGACAAGTTTTTGGAGGATCATATATAGATTTACACTGGATAAGAGATTATCAAAATATGTAGTCTTCTAGGAGAGACATTTCCTAAGAGATTATCAAAATATGTAGTCTTCTAGGAGAGACATTTCTAGTTATCCTTCTAAAACCC
This sequence comes from Nyctanthes arbor-tristis, assembly GCA_963692815.1. NCBI lineage: Eukaryota > Viridiplantae > Streptophyta > Magnoliopsida > Lamiales > Oleaceae > Nyctanthes > Nyctanthes arbor-tristis. The sequence continues at coordinate 6,513 of CAVNYN010264211.1, read as the reverse complement.
CAAAACAAAGCTAATTAACATCTTGAAAAATAGAAAATATAGATAGTCTCTTTATGAGAACACAAACAAAGAAAATGAGTTTGGAAAATAACCTGTTTGTCAGTGCAAGTGCCTTTGAAAGATGGCTGCGGTACCGTGTCATAAGAAGGGAAATCACCTGCAAGAAAATATTAGCCACGCAAATGGGTATCTCAGAGGAAAAGACAAAATTTATTCTTTATTGAAAGATAGTTACTTAGCATGTAAGACCTTCACCTGATTCATTGCAACATATGCGTTCCCATTTTGGATAAATACTTTACGCCTTGCCACAAGATCGGGAACTTTCTCAAATGGAACCTTCATTTTTTTTTTTTTGGGGTAACACGAAACAAGGAATGTATAAGTTCAAAATTAACTAGAACAAATATGAGGCCAAATGCCCTAGAATCCACGACTCCTTGTAATTCTAACCCAAGACTACTTGTATCTAGCCAGACTTTTGCAAGAGCCATGTAGTTTTATGCCTTCGGGGAATATGGTAATATTTGGTGAAGAAAGCATATACACGTAGGTGTATAGCCTACATAGGGTTTGCTCTCAGAGGCATTAGTAGTCAATTACCTTGTAGAATATGGTATCAGCTGCAAAAAGGAGAAAATAAATTAGAGGGATAAACTGTCAAATAGAAACTAAGGATATTTCACTGTAAATTCTTGTGGGCCCTGATGAAGTTTAAAGGAATAGTTTGGCATGTACCACTGGATAAAGGTTGACCAATGGAGCGTGTTACTTGGTTCAATTTGTCTTTCACACTCTGCTTAACCAAGAAAAGATGGTGAAAGCTTCTTTATGAATGCAAGTTAACCATGTATTTTGGAATTTTATAAAGGAGAACGAGCATGTGCTTATACTCTGTGGTAATAAATAAAGTGAAAGACCTGCATAAATCAGTAGCCTAAGGAAACCCTAAGTACCTCATATTCAGAAATGCTTGTGGCTTTGTATGGCAGGTCAAAATCTGCAACTAGTGCCCTCTACATCCAAAAGTAAATATCCATAAGAGATCAATCGGTCATCAGATGCTAACTAATTTGAATGACTGTAATCCTGTCGCCAGAGCCGAAGACTATATAATTAAATTGCACCTGGGCTTCGGGAGTTTCATTTTGAAACCGATAGAAAAACAAAGAAGTCTCCATAGAAAGAAACCATTTCCTCAATTCCTCCCTATGAGGTATCAGATACAAAAAGGAAGTAAAGATATAAAGTGAGAAATAACAAAATTTAAAGGAAAATAAAAAATGCGTGAAATATAAACTTACTCTCTACAATAAACTAGGCGCAGAACAAAGTGGGAAATGATATCCTTGTTGACAGCCTCTGATGCTTCGGAGCGCATCATATTGACCTTCAATAGATCCTTTACCTACAGCAAATGCCATTGATTTAATTATTAAAAGATACTAATAGAAAGATAGGCATTTGTAGCTGGACAAATAAAAGATGCATGGACACTTTTGACATACCAATTCCTTCATTTCTTCAGGTCTCTTGCCCCGAGATAATCCATCTGAAATCCCTTGCAGAACTGCTCGGACCAATTTTAACCATCAATGTAATAGAAGGACTCATTTTCCCCAAACTCGAGAGGTTTCTTACAGAAAATAATACATCAACAAGTCCCCAATAGCTTTTGGAACCATTCTAATTAACAGATTATCATGTATTACCAAAATATAAAGCCCTAAGTTCACTAAACTATCCTTAACAGGAAGGGAGGGAGGGAGGGGGGCCAAATAGAGAGAGAGAATCTAGGAGAAATGAACAAACGTAAAATCGACTTCATATGCATATTGCATGTAGAAGAGACAGAAAGAGACCTCGGAGGCGCTGAATTGCATAAAGCTCAAATTCTTCTAGTCGAACTTCAAGAGCCGGTGGCGAACGGTAAAGAGGAATGGTTGGAACTACAACGCTGGCGGAGGCAAAAGCGGAATTCCTCTGAGATCGAACGGCTTCCATGGATCAAGAGTTACTCTCCTTGGTGTTTTCCCAAGATTTTGAAATCTTAGGACTAATAGAGAAATAAATATATGAAACAAACAGGGAAGTAGCAGCACGCTGGAGTACCCCTAGCCAGCCAGAAAGATCAAAAACCCATTTATATAAATACTAATTTTTCAAAAGAGTACACAATGTGAGGTACGTTACAAAAAGTGTTCAATTACTCAAAAGCTAATATCGTGCTAAAAAGTGAGTTGAACCCGGCAATTTTTTACTTTAACAAATTCATCTATAAGAGAATATGTATATATGTGTGTTAACAAGCTCGCTTTCAACAAAAATTGTCAAACTATCAAGAAGAAACTCATTATCCATTTTAAACTAAACCATTAAAATCATCCGATAATCCAACAATAAAGAACAACTACAAAAACCAACCAACTAGTGAGCAATCAACGATCAAAGCACTAAAACACACAAAGTTCAATAGAATCAATTGGAAAATTATCCTTTTAAATCTAAAGCTCTTAAATCTTTCAATAATCTAACAATAAAGAACTTGAAAATCCAATGAGTGAGCAGTCAACAACAAAGCATTAAATACCACAAAGTTCAAAGCTTCAAGCACTCACCATTCACAGTTAATTAAAGCAGAGTGAATGGGAAAATGATTCACAGTTAATTAAAGCAGAATGAATGGGAAAATGACTAGTAGAGAAACTCACCATTCACCAAATAAGGAACTAAATGATCAATGGCATAATAAGAGAAATCAGTGGGCTAGTGGCTAACATATAAATTTTACTCCAATTATCCAACTGCATAGCATGGCGTAAGAAAGAGCGATCGGACTCTGATTATTGGTGGCAAAGACGTGGTCAAATTAAGATCCAACATTCAAGAATCACGAATCAAGGAAAAAAACTTGAAAAAAATTGCAAGTTTGCAACAATAGTTACAATACAAGATTACTATTCTCTTCTCATCCGCCACCTTGTGATCAGAATTCAGTCATTAATCTATTTGAGCTTGCTGCCCCCTTCAAGAAATAGAGCAGACTGTCCTCCACACTACACAGTCGACACTGAGGAGACAGACTAGTAAGTACTGACCGGAACAAGAAAAAAAGTCGTTGAGAATTTGCTACAACTTTCAATTTCTTAACAAGAAGCACCATTCAATTTCTTAACTTGTTAGAATTTAAGAGTTAAAAGCGAAATTACCTTCAAAAATCAGGCGGCAGAGCGGAGCTTGAGAGCTTCGAAGGATTCGAGGAAGGGAGGAAGTCACCGGCACTGGCAGCGGGCGAAGCAAAACTTGGCCGGAGACGTCGCGACGAGAAGGCTGAAGGGGGAGAAGTGCTGGCTGCCAAGCTCTAGTCCGTTGTTGTTTTCAATTAGAAGAGACGAAGGCGGTAAGGGATTTCGAGTGGAAATCTGGATTTTGGTACTGACGTTTCAAAGAATCGAAATTGGGAAGTTTTTAAGTTAGGCCAATTACGGGTAAATTGGGATGCAGGTGACGCCCAAAGACCAAAATGATATTTTCTCCCAGGATCCGCCCCTGGAAATAAGTTGGCGGTGGCGCGCGAAGACGATGAAAAATGAGACTGAGGAAAATGGCGGGAAATGGTTCCCTCCTTCTTCTGTTTTGGGCGTTGAGTTTATTTTGACCTAGTAGCCTAAGCACGTAAGGCCCAAGGTTGTCTGGATAACGTGAAAATTACCGAACATAGTTCCGAATTCCGTTAGAAGTTTTGCAGGGATTATGTGGCTAAAGGCTTATATGACATAAAATCATTGGGAAAATTATGACATGAACGCCTTTGTTTTGATAAGAAATTTTTAACAAATTCTGTGAATATATTCAAGTAGTTGTGTTCAAAATTATGACTTTTTGGTTTGCAAAAAAAAAAAAAAAAAAATTATGACATTTTGTACATCTAAGGAATGTACATAGATGTCATTTATTTTAATGTATAGTAGTCGATTATTATGAAATGATGTTTTCAATAGATAGTTTCATATTTTTGCTGCATGGATTACGCAATTTTAACATATTAAAGAACACTTACTTTAAATATAAAAGAGTCTTAAATGGGGTCTATGGTCAACCATTTTTTGTTTTTTCAATTTTGCCATCCATATTTCTCAGTAAACATTTTATTTTATGTTTTCCTTTGTTTCCATAAAATTGGTACTATCTACAGACTATATATTGAAAAATATACAATACCGATATCGGTTTCAATATTTCAATGTAAACTTTAATATAAACTAACCCCCAAAAAAATGTTAACTACTAACTATAAGTCTATTGTCCATAGAAAAATAATTGTAATTATCCCTCAATGAAACCATAATAATAGTGTTGGAAAAAAAAGTTGAAAACAAACAAGCCTATAAAAAATTATTGTAATTCACCCTCAACGGAACCATTATAACAATGAAAAAAAAGTTGAGAATAAACTAACAAAGCCTATACAAGACTAATATATAATGGCCAGTTATATTACCACTACAGAATTTATTTGTGAAATCACATCATATACACACTACAAATAATGTATAATTTTAATAGCTGCACCACATTAATTTTACAATTATAACACTAATACTTTTTTAAATTAAAAAAAAAATCATCAAAACAACTGTAGTGCTAGTGCACAAGCAAAATTCCTCTCTCCTTCTCCTCCCGCCGCCACCGTCCACCGTCGATTCATTTATAGAAGTAATCCGTAATCAATATACATGAGAATTGAGAAGAAACGGAGAGCGTTCAGAGGAGGGAAAAAGAGAGTGCAAAAAATTAGGGGAAAAGATTAATTGTGCCGTACATCACCATAGCAGACAGCCGGAAAAAATGGCTGCCCTGCCATGAGAGAATGAAACAAGAATCATATGTGTTTCAATTTTAATTAACATGAGACTTCCTCAGTTCATGCGCAAAAATTATATACTTTGAAATTCCACCTTTTGTTCCAAGAATCATTTTTGCGCACAGATCTGTGCTCATTTCTTTTCCTTTTTTCCATGTCAGATTCTTCAACTTGGCCATCTTAATTTCTGATTAAGAAAAATCAATTCTTGTTTCTCTTCAATGATAATACAGTGTTCTCCATGTCATTAGTCTTATTAATTAACCTTTAATATCAAAACTAAAAATTAACAGTAGGATCTGAAACTAAAACGATATCATTTGGGACATGTGGTGCGAAGGAATGAATTATGTGGCTAGTTTATTTAGTCATTATACTCACATCCATTTTCGTACAAAAAACCATTTTAAAATGTGGTGGGACAATAACCATCGCAGCGGCAACCAATCCTCACAATTAATACCAATTAAAGAAAAATAAAAGCATCAAAATTACCTATCTATGGAAACTATTACTAAATACTAACGATAGTGGCATAGTCCATGTGAAAAAATAGATTATCTTTTTTTTTTTATATATATATTAACCACATGTTACAAAATGTCAACTGTACTTTTTGGTCAATTGTACTTTTTTCTTAGGTCAAAAATTGATTATAGTTCACAATGTTTAATTAATAAATAAACAAAAATATGACATAAGCATATTAAATTCCACCATGTTGCAGTTATGTATCTTAAACAAAATGGGATAGGATAACTCGGGATATATGTTGTGTATATATAACCGCAACAGGATAGAATTTAATACACTTATGTCATATTTTGTGCACTTATTAATTAAACATTGTGAACTAGAATCAATTTTTGACTTAAAAAAAAATATAGTTGAGTAAAGAGCACTGACATTTTGTACCATGTGGTTAATATATAAAAAAAAGTAATATTGTAAAAAAAAATTAATATTAGTTTGGAAAACGAAAGTCACGACAAGTTATAAATTGATTTTTGCAAATTTAGGTATTAATGGGTAACACGTCAAAATTCAACAATGATTTAGAAACTTAAATGACAAGTCTAGTGACCAATTAACAACAACTTAAATAGTTCAATAACCATATAAGTATTTCACTTATCACGTGGCGGAGTCGTTATGCCACGTCATCTTTTACATTAAATTTAAATAACAGATTATGTCTTAATGATAAATGACAAACGCTTTTATAAGTTTAATAATGAATGAGTAACATGTTTATAAATTCAGTAAAACAAATTAAAGTTCAATAATAGTTTAAAAACAAAAAGGTAAGTTGAGTAACCAAAATATTATTTAACCCAACAAAGCACACCCAAAATTGGACACAATCACAATTCACAGAGGCGAAAAACCCCATAGCTCTACACCTGTGCTCGAACTCTTTTGCTCGCTCAGGGACAGTCGATTTAGCTCCCAAATCGTTCACCCAATCGTAAGTCCTAATTCTCTTTCTTTTTTATTTTTCTTCAACTTTCCCAGAGTAGTTGTCTCTGATTATCGAAGTTGAATGGTATTTATTTGGTTCTGGCAGAGGCAAATGTCAGTGGTCCACATAGAGCATAGTAATACCACGGAAGTTTTTTTTTTTTTTTTTTGGGGGGGGGGGGGGGGGG
>CAVNYN010264189.1:0-15050 GCA_963692815.1 Nyctanthes arbor-tristis | reverse complement strand
ATCATATTTTTGTCCCTGTAACTACAGTAGCTTATGCAGATATGGCCTAACAAGTAATTTCTCTTTGTTACATCATGATGTACTGAATGATTCATTACTTAATGAGAATTGATCTCCTATTTTCAAAAAAAAAAAATATATATATATATATATCACCCAACGTATCATACCATTTTCAACATCATCACATGCAATTTTTTGATTGTAAAAAGCTAAGACGAACAAAAACTCAACTAGGTTATACAACTGCACTAGACAATACCATAAAACATCATGTTCCATCTTTAACTAAAAATATTCTAAGCCAAGCTAAAAAAATGATCCTTACGAGAAGGGCAAAAATGTAACGTAATTGATATTGATTGTTAAATAACCTTAATAATTAACTTGGAAAAAAATAAAAAAGACAAACATTCCCTAACTAAGAGACTCTGTGTCGAAGTAATTCTTGAAGATTAACAAGCAAGCACCAGAGGACTAGCTAACCTAAGAAGAATATGAATATCAAAGACAATGAAGTATAAAGACTATTGCTATTGATCATTATGCATTGTACAAATTCTAACAGGTATTATCATAAACGTTAGTGGTCCGTATCAAAGTAGCATATTACGATGAGTTGATGACTGGATTGGCCACACAAGAACTCAAAAATCTGCCCAAGAGCCGTTCACGGGTAAAACTGGAAAATTTCGAAAAAAAAAAGTAATTTATTTTTAGCGTGACTAATTTTCATCGTAAAATGTTCCCAAAAAAAATCATGGTAAAATTAAATTATTATTTAATTAATTAAAAACCAATTTCAACGCCTATATTCAATGACGCTTGATCTTTTGACATCTCCCTTTCTATGGAGACAAGAAGCCCAGATTTAAACTGATAATAATAATAAAGAGAAACGAACTTCAAGAATATCAAAAAAATAAAAATAAAAACTAAAAATAAAACCTTTACGGAGATTTATTTAAAGAAAAAATGAACAGTCATAATATCTAATAAATGAAGACAATTTATTCAGTAATAATAATAAGAAAACGTCAAAAGAAAATGAATATAAAAGTTATTGAGCAGCCTGTGAACACATTGAGTGATACGGTTGAGAAAATTAGCCAAAATGGCTTTTAGTTAGGTAGTTTTGCCTAAATCTCGTGACAATATATAAAATTTTATGTATTTTTACGTATTTTCATTGGAAATGATAAAGCATCAAATGTAGCGTCATTATGGCGCTAAATGCTGACGTGTCACGTAGAGACACGCGTAACGTGTAAAAAAAACCAATAGTTGGTTTTTTACACGTTGGGCATATTGGTTTTTTACATGTTGCACACGTCTCTACGCGACACGACTATTGGTTTCTTACACGTTGCGCGTCTTTACGTGATATGTAGCGTCTAATGCCAAAGGTCTGATGCCTAACATTTCTCATATTTTCATATACTATTTACATATTACCAACAAAAGGTTTGTTTCTTCTTCTTTTTTCACTTTTTAAAAGTATTGTTCAATATATTGATCTAAAAGAATTTCTACTGGTATATTCTTTCTTTCTTTATTTTTTTTTAAATAACAAGTTACTTTTTAGTTTAATTAAAGAGAACATGCATATATATTCCTGTCAAAAAAACAAGAAAGAGAAAAAAAAAAAGAGGTGTTACATTAATTGATATGTTACATGGACACATTAGTTCACATTAAGCATTTATATTTATAAATGAAACCAATAAGTTTTCTTTACAAGACAAGACGATTAGAATATCTTCTCCAAAACTATTCGGAGTGAAAATTTCTTGTTATGTGGATAGGTAGAGAAGAATACTAGACATATCTAGTTGCGTTCAACATGACCAAATATATATAAAATTAGAAAGAAAATTAAATATAAAATTAGAAAGAAAATTAAAAATAAACGGGGTGGAGTAATCAGTCTAGATTATTATGTCCCGTTCCAAATTTGATCCCTGCAAGCTCGAAATTGGGAGATAAGAGAGCAATAACTGATAGAAGGATCGACCCACCCTAAATTCGCCCTATTGCATTCTTAGAACAGAGTTAATTCTTGACCATGTTTGGTCGATTATATTTTAAAAGAAATAGTGATTAATTACTTAATATTTGATTAATTAAGAAAATGCTGACTTTTAAACACGTGTAACGATTTTATTAGACAAACAGTAAGCTAGACAGGGTTTGGGGACAGCAGATCCAAACTATTTTGCATAATTATATCTGTTGGAAAATAGAAATTACACGATACACAATTCTAGAATCAGGACAACTGTATATCAAAAACTCCAATTAATCTCCTCCCCCCCCCCCCTCTCTCTGTTGCATAGCTTGTGGAACAACCGGCTAGAGACTAGGTCTTTTTCTCTCTCTGTCTTCCTGTGTATCCGATTCTGAGAATCCCATGTCCATGATCTCTTCTCTCACCGCCATTCTTTCTCATTTGTTTCTTTCAGCTTCTCTCTCTAGACTTTTTGTTTCTCTTGTGCATATAGACAGACAGACGGATGAACAAACAGACGTAAACTCCATCGCGTACCTATATACATAGACAGATAGACGGACGAACAGACATAAACTCGAGTAGGGTTTTAATTTAAGGAGAAAAGAATCATCAAATCCATGTCGAGTACATCATGTGTAAGGTTATGCAATGCTTTGCATGGGATGAAACCAACCCTTCTAATGACAGCGGCACAAGCCATAATTGCTGGCCTTAACATTGTCTATAAACTGGCATCCAACGATGGAATGAGCTTGCAGCTTGTCGTGGCCTATCGCTTTCTCTTTGGAGCTGCTTTTATCGTTCCCGTCGCCTTCTTCGCCGAAAGGTTTAATTTAATTGTTGATCCATATATATTCATGTTTTTGTTGAATCGATTGACAAGATTAGGTTCCAATCAAGAAATTAAATAGACGAGTAAGAATCTAGCTAGACCGACGTTGTTTCAGATGTTTTGTTCTATATATCTAGAAATCACAAAATTAATTAATTAGTTTCATCTTAGCTCATATCAATATCTAGTGTCCATTTGGTAACCATATATAATTGATTTCAATTATAAACGATTGTCAACAAGAGCCATAATTAGTTGTGGTACGTAATGTTTACATTAGGCCTTGATAGAAAAGTTACTTTTATTAAAGGAAACTGAAGAGAACAGTAAATTTTAGTTGGAAAATACATACGTGGTTGAAAATAAATCTTCAGAAAAATGACTTGTCCCTCGTTTAATTCTCATTCTGCAAAAGATAATGAATGTTGTAGATTTTATGATCAGTCTGGTGTAAACTTCTCTTGAAATTAAGTAATTATGATAATATATAAATTCAGTAGTAGATAACAAATTATATGTGTTAGAAAATTATCATGCATGGTTTGATAAAATAAAACATGCAAGCCCTTTCAAGTAGATAAAATTATGTTTAATTAAACCAACTTTCAATTAGACACTCGTACATATTTTTCAACCATGACACATATGTCCTTTTTTTTTATTTGAATAATTATGATAAATTCAATAGTAGATTATATATGTTAGAAAATTATCATCGTTTGTGAAATCAAACAATCCCTTTCAAAATTAAGTAGATAAATTTCTTCTTCTCATGGCTTATAAATGTGTTGTTCCAGAGTGTGTTTCTTCATGACCCTTATTAGGGTTTTATGAATCACTACATACGGAAAAGAAAATGTCAAATACAAAAATATCAGACGAAAGAAAATGAACCAGTGTAATACTAATCACATGATATGATATGTTATTTATTTGCTGTTGCAGAAAAAAGAGGCCAAAGTTAACACGGATGGTGCTCTTCCAAGCATTTCTCTGTGGTATACTTGGGTAGGTCACATTAGATATTTCATAATCGAGAGGCAACAAGACTTGAATTACACTCAGAATCTAACTTGTTATGCTCTGATAACTACTAATGACAGTGAATCCAACTTTATTTTCCAGAGGGGCTTTGGGGCAAAATCTTTACCTAAAATGTCTATCATTGACGTCGGCCACATTTGCCTCGGCCATGTCCAATCTCATACCTGCCATTACATTCGTTGTAGCCGTTTGCTTGAGGTTGGAAAAGTTGGGATGGCACACGGCCGCAGGGAAAGCAAAGGTGTTTGGAACATTACTTGGCATTGGGGGAGCAATGCTTCTAACATTTTATAAAGGGCCAGATATCAATATATGGAAGACAAGTATAAATCTTCTAGTCACAACTAGAAGTCATCCTAAAACTACTCCACAAGTGCAAGGAGCTGATCACTTTCTCTTGGGTTCTATTTTAGCCTTGGGAAGTGTGGTTTGCTATTCTCTCTGGTTAATTGTTCAGGTCAGCCTCCAAACTTTCCTTTCTTCCCCTTTATTTCTTGTGAATTTGCTTACCAATCTAAGAAAAAAATAATAATAAAACATTGTTTTGTTCTTCTTCTTTTGGGTTTCCGGTGATCAATGTGATTTATTTTTTTTTTTTTGGTTTTAGCAAATGAATGTTAGATAAGATATGAAAGTAAACAAGTTTTCAGTATTCTAAAAAACTGAGTTCAGAGATGTTCCAAGTTTTTTAGCTTGGTGGGACTAGATTGCAACGCCATCTAGTGGTCCACCACGTCACATATACAATACAAGATCAATCATATGAGATACAAAAGTACCAATAATATTTTCTATTTCATCACAAAATCGGCTAATAGTTCTCTATTTTTGATAGGCCAAGGCAGCAGAGAGGTATCCGTGCGCTTACTCCTTTACGGCTTTGATGACCATAATGGCATCGATTCAAGGGATCGTTGTTGCACTATGTGTAGAGAGGGATTGGAGCCAGTGGAAGTTGGGATGGAACATTAGACTCTTTGCAGTAGTTTATGCAGTAGGTCCTAACTTCATTGTGCATATATATCCATTGCTTCCAATTTGTGTATAAAATTTCACTAATTTGTTTGCTATATATATATATGGTGGAGTTCTCCTTTTGCAGGGTATTTTTGGTTCGGGAGTTATGTTTACTTTAGTCGCTTGGTGCGTGCGTATGAGAGGTCCATTGTTTGTGTCGATATTCAGTCCCCTTATGCTTGTGCTTGTGGCCATCGCCGGATCTTTGCTGCTAAATGAGAAGCTACACTTGGGAACGTAAGTATGTAAAAACTCTGCAATAGCTCACCAACTTCATGAAAGTACTTTCGCTTTAGGCTTTCTCCGGGAACTCTTTTTAAGCAGAGAAAAGGTGTCTTCTAAAATCTTAAAAGCTCTTTTTAGGTAGAGAAAACACTTCTTCTAAAATCTTAAAAGCTGCTTTTCACTTTTCAGCCATTCCAAAAGATGGGCACTTTGTGTAGTTAAAGAGAAAAGAGTGTATTATGATTATGCTTGTGCATACATTTGTTATTCACATCACAAAAGATATTGTGTGTATATATATGTGTGTGTGTGTGTCTTTTCAAATGCACATTCTATGATTGTTAATTAGAACTTACTTAAAGCAAAACAAGGCACGGAAATCGTGTTAGTAAAGTCGAACGTACTAAATATGTCATAACTGCTTATTTGCCGGTCATGATTAATATGTTTTGTACACGACAGGGTGCTTGGAGCCATTCTAATCATTCTTGGACTATATATTGTCCTATGGGGCAAGGGCAAGGAACTAAAGCGGGTGTTACAATTGATGCCGGAAAATCTCACCGATGGTCAAATAAGACAAGTTGAGATTGACATTGCACCTTCGACGCCAAACAATGGCAGCAACCACGGCAGAAGAAGTAGTGGTGGAAAAGAAATCCCAGAAGAAAAAGAAGACGATGATGATGAGAGGAGAGATTCTCGAGCAAGTTCAGATATTTTGGGGGGTCTTTATATGTATGCATAAAGCAAAAATTATACTCTATGGACTATTCCAACAATTATTTGTATTCAATCAAGAGGAAGATTTATTCATACTTAGAGCGATTCATTAATCTTTTCTTCTTTTTTTGTTAATAATTATTAAATTTTCTCTTTCCAAAGCCAAAAGCAATATGACCTCTTGTACGTGCCGAAACGTTATAAAATAAGACGTTGATGTTATAAATGGTGTCAGACGCCTGTATGGAGTATGGAGTGTATCTAGGCACGGCATATCAACTTGTGCGCCAATATGCACTGCCCAATTGGTGCAAATGCGTACATCAAAATCAAACATTTGGTGTCATTAGTGACAATAACGTACCCTACAAAAAATGGCCCCTTCATTTATGTGCCAGGCATCCTAACTTTCGTATTTAGGAATGGTCCTTTCTATCTAATTTGACCAATTCTATTAGTAGACCGTTAAAGTCAAAGTATATATTTTATTAAATTGACTAGAATGTCGTTAAATTGAATAAACTAAATGCTTATTTATACAATTGGCCCCTAAAATATCCTTGTATTTATGTAGACACAAAAATAAAAAGTTCAATTAAGAAAAATTCCTCCTTTTTTTGTTTTTTTTTGTTTTTTATTTTTTTTTTGGGGGGCCACGGGTGGGGGGAATTTACGTGATTTATCTACCCAGAACAATTGAAAAATTGATACAAGAAATTTTTCTATTCTTCTGCGAGAATTTTAGATCACTATCTTTTAGTGAAGTGAGCAATGATTGTGGTGGAGTTCAAGGGGAAATGGAATTCTTTTACGTATATTTTAAATATAAATATTGGGGTTTAAATATTACAACTAATAAAAATGTGTGTTGCATGTCTTATGTAAAAAGAGAATCATATATGTATGTTTTAAAGTATAATATAATATTGCTTTGAATTTTCTTGATAAGTGACCAAAATAGAACGAAAAGAATGATATTGGGTCGTAGCGGGTTAGTGCTATCATATATATAGACCATAAACTGCAACATGTAATGTTATGTGAGTCAGAATAAATCAAGTACTCCTAAGAAAAAACTTGATTTGTAATCAAATTCCAATTTCTTCCTTTTAGCTAGATTTTTTCATTTCTAGAATCGCTATCTCAAATATACATATATTTGTATAAGCAATAATTTGAACTGTAACATCACAAGTAATGTAACTGTTAAAATTATAAATATAATAGAAGATTAATTAATTTTTTAATAAAACACTTTCGTAATTCATAAACTTATGTCCCAAAAAAAGGGAAGGAAAAAAATTCATAAACTATGTGAAAAATTAAAAAAAAAAAAGAAAAAAAGACATGGAATTAAAAACAATTGGAATGTGAAACAACATAAGGGGGTCATGGGATTCGAACTCGGGCAATTCAAGGAAGGGTGGAGCTTTTATGCACTAAGCTAATACCTTAATCTCAGAAGTTGTTCATAAGTTGATCAACAATATATATATATTTTAAAACCTATGCTTTATTAAGTTAAGTTACTCTCGAAGCAGGAGCAAGAAATAAAGATAAACAATCAATCCAATGAACGGAAACAAATGAAAAAAGCGCATATCGCACAATGACATGTGCCAAATGATTCTCACTACGAGGAATATATTGGCACGAACCACACCCAACCTGGGAAATTAACTAACGAATATTAACATAAAGAAATGACAATGCTCCTACTGCCTCTGGATCCGCTATCCCCCATATAACTTTGAGCACGTCGACCCTTGATTCTTGCAACTGTACCTCTCTTTCAACCATCCACCATAGCCCATAACGTAAAGAAAGAGCTTCGGCCTCCTCAACACTTTGCTCGCCTTGCCCCTTAGCCGCAAAAGCAGCCACCACCAACTCTCCATCACGCAACACACCTCCAAAAGCCACCCCTTCCAAATAGAATCCATTACATAAGTTGATCAATAATATTAATAATAGTAAAAAACAAAATTAATTAAATGTTAAACATGGCTATTAACTAATTAATGTAGATTAGGAAAAAGTAGGGGTGAAATAGGAAATTAAAAGTTTCCCCACTCATTCTCCTTTTTATATAGAATAATGTTACGTAGCATTAACATTAGTCCAGGGGCAACCAACGTTGTATTAAATAACAAGTAAAATTAAATGAATAAATAAATGATCCAGATCGGAAGTTAACTTATCATTGAATGTCACCTTATATAGTGCTAGCACTAGTGGTGCTACATAGTACTCTACTCGTCCTAATTATATAGTCTAGTTTATTAGTTCACATAAATTAAGAAATGTATTGAAAATATATATTTTGCAATTCATGTTCTTAACTTACCTCTATTTAGTGAGTAAATTTAAAATTGATAGTTTTAACTAAGTGTTAAATGTGAGTAAATTAGTAAAATAATACAATTTTAGACTTCTCAATAAAGAAAGATGACTATATAATAGGGACACCCGAAAAGGCAACATGAACTAATTCAATTTTTGCCTAAATAGAAGGTTAAGGGCAATCTCTGCAATGATTTTAAACGTTAGGAACCATTTGTGTAAAGTAACATTTATTTTACTCAATTTAAGGGTATTTTACTTAGTTTATTATAAAATGCTTTGTGGTTGAATAAGCGCAAGTGGTTGCGGTTAAATGCTTACGTTTCGACACGGAAGGTCCTAGGTTTAAACTATATTTACCCTTCTTCTATTTCCCTCTTTCCCTATCTTCCCTTGTATCTCAAAAAATAATAATAAATGAATAAATAAGATCGGAAGAGCATAAAAAGCTTTAACGGTCAATTAACAAAATTAGTTAGAATTATATGAAAACAATTATTCTCGCAGCTAAATACAAATGTTAGGGTTGTTGGCGCATAAATGAAAGGTTAGTGGCCATTTTCTACAACAACCTGATTAAAAGTTAAGAGCCTTTTGTGTAAATAAGCCATGAAAATTTTGATCAATAACATTCTGATCAGTGACGCTAAATTATCTGTTCAATACAAAACCTTCCTAGTTCTCTCAAAAACTGACTCTAGTAAAGGCTCAGTTATTGGTGTTTTCAAGATAACCAGGTTGAATGTAAAACGATTTACCAAATAGACAAATTATGTTGCAAATTTTGGTAATCTATACTACAGTTGACAAAGAACACATCAAAATTATAATTTTTGATATTTATTATACCCAAATAATTATCATTCAACTCCCGTCAATAATGTGATGTATTTCATAATAAATCCAAAAAAATAGAATTATTTGGTTGATTCTCATTTTAAATAGTATTATTTTTTCTGTTTAACAAATGAATTTTGGAAGATCAACAAGTTAATCCGATCCATTTAAAAGGTTTGGTCGACAGTCAATTGTCAATTTGAAATTACAAAATCATCATGCAAAAAATGAGCAACAAATGCATGTTCTCTAATGCTCATAATACTGTCACAATCACTGATCTATTTCTAAATAATAGGCAATTAATACCTAACGAAGTAATGACTGCTGATGTTGCTGACAATATAGCTTGTAAAATTTCTCTTATTATTATTATTATTATTATTATTATTTATTATTATTATTATTTTTTTTTGGCAGCCAATATGGCTTGTAAATTACTCGTACGTGTAAAACCTTTTTTTTTCTTGTTTTTGACTTTTCATTTTTTTTTCAGAAACACAACACGCACACATTAGGCTAGAGACACCACATAACATATAGCAAAACATGATAATTTTGTTAAACACGAAATAGTATATACGCCACACACCCTTACGCCATGTAAATAATGTGGAATCTAAGACCAGAGTATTGAACATCATAAGCGCAACACCACACTATCCATATTGCGACAAAACTGTACTTTTTTTATATAGAAACACAACGCGCACACGCGGCACAATGCGCGCACACAATTGTTAAAGAAAATTTTTTAGATGCATATATACAATGGCAAGCCACGTGGCATCAATAGAAGCATGGGTCCCACTGAAACCGAAACTCTTTTTTTTTTTTAATTTTAAAGAAAATATTATTTGTAGATAATCATTAAAGTAACCCATGTTTGTCAACTTCTATTTTTAAGTAAAAACTAGTCACATCAATCACATCGCATATTTCATGGGATATGTATGTATAACACAAATCTTCACCATTCAACCTCACTCATTCTTTCTCTCTTATTTCTAACTAAAACTCATTAAAATGAGTTTGGAAATGGGTATATTAAATTCTTTCCTTGTGATAACTTTATTTAAAATACTGTGGTTTTAAATTAGAGAAGGTCTAAATTGAAAATTTTTAGTTTAGATTGAAAACTCAAATTACAATAAAACCTAAAAGTGTTAGTACAAACGTTTGTTATTAGAGGAAATTATCGGACAAAACTACATGTATATAAACATATGTATTTGATGCAATCGACAGTGGTTTAATTTCATTGTATGGAATTTCAAAGTGAACGATGAAAGTAAAATTGTAATTAATATATTATAATTTTTTGGTTGGTTCCTTTATGAGGAAATAATTATCTTAATTCCTATATTGTGACTGTCTTGATGTCTTCCTTTCGTTTTTATTTATAAGAGGAAAAGCAATTAAGAAAACTTTGATTTTCTTGAAGAATTATAATATCCAGTGGAATATTACCTCAAAGAATTTGTCATTACATTGTTGCCAGCTTTTGTATTATTATCAGATAAATCTGACAGCAGCATTGTTTCTTCTGTCCTTTAGAAGTTGGAATCTAGTGGGGATGAGTTGCGGAATTGTGGTAGTTTTCATAATTTTGAAGACACATGAAATTAATCATAAAGTTTTATTAGCAAATAAATAGAATCTCTTATTTCTATTTTTAAAATAGTTATATATATTTACGGTGGGAATTATATCCCTTTCTTGTCCCGTTTGACACAATATGAAATAGACATGTTTGGTTTTGACATGTTGATGGGAATGGTCATTTAAAAAATAAACATTGTTAGTTATTGTCAAGACTATTCTAAAGGAGAAAGTAGCAATTGATTTAACTCTTAAACGGTCGAGTTGAAATTGCGAGGTTGATTTTGAATGTGCAAACTTCTTCATTTCTTAAGTTATCTTGAATGAGAACTATACAAAACAATCATGAATCAAGCTTGACAATTTTATTTATTTCACACAAATGTCTTAATAAGGTAAGTGCAAGGTATAAATAGACAAGAAGTTGATCTGCAATCTATGTATTTGTTAAAGTCGCTAAAGCCTTCAAGCTCGATCAAGAAGAGATTTTTGTATTGCTGCCCCTCATAAAAATATAAAAGAATGTGATTGACTTGATATATTTTTTAAAATTTTAAAGTTAAAATAGAGGATAAAACGCGCAGCTTTTGCTAAAAAGCGTGAAAAAAGCTAGTAAAATCAAAGCATTGATTAATTAAGCAAGATTAAGCGTGACTAGGTAGGCTTAGATGTGGAAAAGTGTGCCTAATCGTGTAATTCAGGAAACAAAGAAAATAAATAAAACAAAATATCAAAAAGAGAAGTAAATGATGACTGTTGTGAGAAAAATGCCAACATTTCTCTTATAAAATTGAAGCAAAAATTATTTATTAAATGTATGTATTTACAATTTATGTGTTTATACATACTAATTGGTAATCAATTTCAATTACCTAATAATTTTATATTGATTCTAAAAATAAAAAATAAAAAATAGAAATTTGAAAAACGCTTTTTTAATGCCTAGGCAATGCGCGGTTAAACCTTTAATATTTGAAGTTTGAAAGTTGACGCTCTTTTACGACTTAATTAAATTTTTTATAACACTGGTTACAGATAAACACAGTGTTAGAAAGGCTTCAAACTTATATAATAATTTTAAAAAAGGAGTATGCTGACATATTAACTAACATAAATATATCTATGTAACACTAATATAATAGGAATGTTAAAGAAAAAGTTATGACACTGTTAACACTTGGTGAAACATTTGTAGCATGTCGATTTAAATGAAAACAAGGATAATTAACTTTCTATCACTCATATATTATTTCCTTTATAAGTAGGGAAAATTATTCTACTAAACATTTATGACATGATGAGGTTAAAATATGAGATTTACTTCCCACTTTTCTTATCTCTAAAATATTCTTTCCAATTAAGGAACTAAGAATTTACATTCCTTTCCAATTCTCATTATTGCCAAATAAGTCCTTGAACTTGGTCATTGTCACTCAAATTTAATATATTCTTGGCTAATAACTCTTGTAATTAAGTTTCAGATTGTCCACCAACAATGATATCCTACAAGTCGGCTGACATATTATCATGTAGAGTAGAGAGGAGGTGCTTTTCATCAATCTACATAAGAGATAGGGTACACAGTTATTATAAAATATTTATTAGTTTGTCTATTTTGTTAATAGCTATATCTAAATTTATCAAAACTTCTGTTAATTTTGGAAACGGTGAGTTGGAGACTAACCATGTCTTTGACAACTAGATGATTTATAAATTGATTTATAAATTACTGCGTGGTATCATTTTATTAGTTTTTTTTGTAAAAAGTAAAAAATTGCAACTTGATTTTTTACTTTTTAACTTTTTGAAAAAATTGAAATCAATAAAAAATGGTAATTTATAAACATAATAATTTATAAAGAGTAGTGCTATTTATCTCGATATTTTCTCGTTGGAGGATTGTTGGATAATCATAAATATACGGAGACATATACTCATTTATTATTCAATGAGAAAATGTTAACTAAATTGAAAACCAGTTTTCAGCCTAGATAAATAGCATTGTTCATTTATAAACTAAGTTGTTAAACACACTGTAATAATAGAAAATACAGAATACTCAAACTGAAAAGAAAACATAAGCTGAGTAATGAAATTGAAATAAATTAAAGTCAAGTTACCAACTTGAAACAAATAGAAAACTAGATGGGTTCGTCTAGAAGTTTTGGTGTATTATAAGATCACGTCGTGGACAATGTAACATTTTAACAGTATAAAGTATTAATGAATTTTTAAAGAAAAATACTTCTTGCTTTATTCTAATACCTCTTCCTTCTTCTTCGTCATCTCTCTTGCTCTTTCTTCTTCCAGATTTATTAATCCGAGCTTTTAGCACGGATAAGTCTCTTTCTGTTGGTGGGTTTGTAAAGATTTAACTGAATTTTTGGGTCTGAAAACATAACGACATATTTATACATACATGCTGTGGATATGGGTTTGCAAGAATCTGTTCTTCTAAGGTATAGATCTCGATCTCCTCTCCGAGCCTTCTAATTTTTTGGGTAACTGGAAACTTAAAATTTTCAAGTCACAGCTTTGTACATATTTGATCTTTACTTTTAATACTGCTGGGTTTCGAAGAGTTTAAAATCGTGTGGATTCAGTTCAGTCTAGGTTCTCTGGGCTCAGTTTTCCTCTTAATTTCCTATTATTTACTGTTCTTTTTCGGGGAAGTTGTTTAGGGTGTTAAAAGACGGGTTTTTCCTCATTGATAGTTATTCAAAGGGTAAAGTTTGGTGAAATTTGTGTTATTTTGGCCTTTTGATCTTTTAATTGTGTTTCAAGAAATACTTTTGCGATGACTATGATTTGTGCAGATCTCTGAAGAAAGTATGAATCTTCTATTTACGGAGCCTGCTTTAGCAAGTTAGCTGCTTTTTCTTGTTAATACCCTTAAGCCATTTATTTAATTATTTCTATCTAATGCTTGAGATTTGATTATATAATATGATTTTTTGATTTTTTGTGAAATTTGTTTCAGAACCAAATCTTAAGCTCCCAAAGATATTCCCTTTGTCCCTTTGGTTTAGCTGTATATTTGTAGGTTCTTAGTACCAAACTTGCATATCAATATTATAATTACGCGTGTGGACACACATTCTTTTTGTGTTTATTTTATTGATGGATTGATATATAGCCATCAGGACTGGACAAATGTAATTTGATTAATGCATAGATAAATTCAGATATTTATTTTAAGAGAAATGTTTAGCGTTTATCTGCATAAAGTAGTCCTTGATTAGCTAGTTTCATTCTTTAGTTTTTCTTCTGCTAGTGGAAATCAGGTCACTTTAAGAACTTAAAGAAAAGTTATATCCAGCAAAAGTTGTGTGATTGAATCTGCTTTAATGTCCATGTGAAGCTGTCCTTTTCTACTTGCCCCTTTTCTTTTTTAATCAATAAATGCCTTTATTATGTATGCCTTTCCTCTTTTCTTCTTGGCTATATGTTTTTGTCTCTGAAAATTATTTTACTTTTGCTCATTTGCAGCCAACAAATAGATGTCAATTGAGAATTCAATATTTTGGAGACGCCTCGTGAGATACTATGAAGTATCGGGGAAGTGAGTCATACATTCAGACATCTTGGTTCTACTTCTAGTTTAACAGTTTGAGATAAAATGTCGTTCCGCAGCATAGCTCGGGATATACGAGATAGTTTTGCGAGCTTATCTCGTCGTAGTTTTGATGTGAGATTGTCTACTCATCACCGGGGAAAGTCACAAGGTTCATTTCACGATTTAAGTAACCATTCTGTGGTAGTTCAAAATAGTTGTTGGGCTAATCTCCCACCGGAGCTACTTTACGATGTGATTAAAAGGTTAGAAGAGAGCGAGAGCTCATGGCCTGCTCGAAAACACGTTGTTGCTTGTGCAGCTGTTTGCAGGTCATGGAGGAGCATGTGCAAGGAAATTGTGACAATTCCAGAAATCTCTGGGAAGCTTACTTTTCCCGTTTCCTTGAAACAGGTGACTTTTGCTGCCATGTTGCACTTTGATTTTACAATATTTTGTAGAAGATTTTTTTTTCTTCTGTAAGCATTCGATGGTACAAATAATATCGTTTACTTACCGGTATTATACAAGATCATGCATTTCTTTACTGGTAGTTCTATGAAACCATTTAGTGAATCCTGCTTATTTTCCTTGACAGCCAGGGGCTCGTGATGGAACCATACAGTGCTTCATCAAGAGGGATAAATCTAAGTTAACATACCATCTTTTCTTGTGTCTGACTCCTGGTACGTATTATTTCTGTTTCGGGGGTTTAAATGTTGCTATATCATCAATATATCTTTCTTGAACCTTCCTTTGTATCAAAAGAGATCTATGTGAAGGCATGAGTGCTACTATTTGATAAATTATGAGTATATGGATTTTGCAGGTTAATTGGTGCGTCATTCTTGGTAGTTTATTTT
>CAVNYN010264150.1:0-27612 GCA_963692815.1 Nyctanthes arbor-tristis | reverse complement strand
CGTTAACTTATCTGGCTTGAAAAGGGTCTTCTTAAATGCGGAGTAAATATAGGCATTTCTTTTAGTTTGAGCAGCCATGAAAATGTGGACTTCTTACTATTTCTTTGCCATAAATATGTGTATTCTTGTTTTCAAGTTTACAACTTTTCTCTCTTGAGCCTTTTGGCTTCCACAGTCATGATAGTCATGAACCAATTCCAATTGCTTATAGCTGGGAAGGATGGTTGAAATTTATGGGCAAGAAGCATCTGGTAAGACAACATTGGCACTTCATATTATTAAGGAGGCTCAGAGGCTTGGAGGTATTTACAGAAATTTTTACTAATTTATTTTATTCTTCCTGGACTGTTTTTGGTGATGCTTCCTTGTTCTAAGTTAATTGTGAATTCTCAGAATTCTAAAGAGAAATGATTACCAAATAGAAGTTATTATTAGTTCTAGAAGTAGACTGATATTGATGCCTTGTATGCAAAGTTAGAGGTTGTGCATTGTGAACACTCTTAATATTGAGGCATAAGAGATAGTTCACTTCCTCTTTTTAGGGGCCAGGCTGCTGTGGAGTTGCATGGAAGGCTGGCTTATTTTATGCACAGTCCTTGTGCTGTGCTGATGTTGCAATGGTTGCACACTGCAAAGATGATATTGAATATTCCAAGATCTTATGTTGCATTTTGTCTTGATTCAGGAAAACTCAGCAAAAAAATGGAGATAGGAGCTTATTTTTCTCAAAATTTGTCAGCGTTCCATTTCATCTGTCCAGTGCTATTACTAAAGCTTTAGCCAGTAACTAGCAAGTAGCAAATGTGTATCACGTTGTCCTTGCTGGAATGTATAGCCCAGAATCTTTAGCGTGTTAAGGAAATGAAGAAGAAAGGGAAAAAAAATTCCTGATTAATCCATACCAGATGTGCTGCCAATGTCTTTCTCAAAATGAAATTCCCGTCTTTTCTGCGAAATCCTCCCTGTGCTCTTTGAGCTCTATTGTAGTCCTTTCTTATTGGCTTATGGTCTTTCTCCAGTGTCCATTCTTGATACTAATTCAATCTTCTGACAGGTTACTGTGCTTATCTTGATGTGGAGAACGCAATGAACCCTTTAGTTGCAGAATCGATAGGTGTAAATACTAATGATCTCCTTATTTCCCAGCCAGATTCTGCTGAAAATTTGCTAAGCATGGTTTATACATTGACAAAAAGTGGATCTATGGATGTAATTGTGGTTGACAGTGTATGTATCTGCTCGTCCTTTTCTCTCTTTGGAAAGATATTATATTTGCTATATTTTTCTCATTAAATGCCCAGCCATTTGTTTTGCATTTTCAGTTGTAGGCATTGATGCAGTTATGCAGAACTTATGCATGTTTAATATGGTTAATCACACGACGCATTTACTTATTTTTACCTGTAATCTTCTGCAATGTAGTCCATTCTTTCCTGCATCATTAGTAAACTGCTGTAAACACCCTTAATGTTTTATCTGCATTCTGTTTGTAGGTAGCTGCTCTTGTTCCTCAAATTGAAGTTGATTCTTTACCTTGTAGCTCCCCAAGAGACCTACAATCGAAAATAATGACACAAGCACTACGCAAAATTCATTATTCACTATGCCGTTCCAATACTCTTATTATTTTCATTAATCAGGTAAGCCCCGTGTTACGATAAAAATTGCCTTTTTCTCCCTTAAGATTCTTGAGATCAGCAGGTGTCATTTACTTCACTGCGCTTTCTCAACCATTCTAGGTAAGAAGAAATCTGAAATCAGACCGAGGTTCTATTCATGCTGAAGAGGTAACCTGCGGGGGGAATGCCTTGAAATTTTATGCTGCCATTAGACTGCGAATTAGCAGAAAAGGATTGTTCTGCAATGGCGATAAGGTAAAGCTTACCAATGTACAGTTCTAAAGGATCATCTCGTACTGTTTAATTGTTTTGTTTTTCTTTAAGCTTGTCGTCTTTGTATTTTTGTGGTAAATTGATGATTTGTATAATCAATAGCCATAAAAAGGAGGTCCAACTATGTGGTGTTTGTAACAGCAGTATTCTCCATCTCTCATCATACTATGTAATTTGCTAGATTCCCCTCAAAAGAATAGAAAGAGAGAGAGATCTTAACAGATCGGAAGAGAACTTTTTGGAATTAAATTGCTCTGTTTTTGTTGTATCCATACTGCTACTATCATATGGTCGTCATATATACCGGTTCTTATCATGTTCTCTCTGCTATTTTATTTTGGTGATATGTATTCTAATGTTATCTCAAAAGACAGTATAGATGCTGATTTCCTCCTCCTCATCCAGGTTAATGGTCTTGCGATTTGTGTGCAAGTAGTGAAAAATAAGCTTGCGCCTTCAATGACAAAAGCTGAGTTACAGATACAATTTGGGCGAGGCTTCCACTGTGAATTGGAGGCCTTGGAACTGGCCTGTGAGCATGGTATCTTATCGACACAAGGAAGCAATTTTGTCATCAACGGGAAAGTTTTCAGCAACAGAGAGGAAGCAGCAAGTTATCTGACGGCAAATAAAGGAGCCATGGATGAAATAATCAGAACTTTACGACACCAGTTGTTTGAACGAGTGAAATAGTTGATGATATTATTTTATTATTACTAAAGGATCGTCCTGCTTGATGCAACGCGTAACCCAAATGTTCGTTTCTGTACCGCAATTGAATGTTTCCCAAATGAGTTTGAGCATCTTCATTTGGTCATCTAGTATGGTTAAATTTGTGTCATACAACTTCCTTTTAATGTTAAAATTCAGTTATTTTTCATTTTTCTGCCGTATGCATGGGTTAATGTCCTTGTAGAACTATGCATGCATTTGCTCATGCCAATTTATTATATGACCGACGATATCATTTCTTTTACATACTGATTATTACTAATTTTATAAAATTGGTTCTTATGGCCTTTAGTACAATTTCGCGGATAAAAATGAACACGTCACATTAACAACTTACTGGAAAATTAAATCGAATGGTATTTTTACAATTTCTCAAATAAAAAGTAATATTATGGGATTAATTTGTCATCATTAACCATGATATAAATTAGTCAAAGCAATTTAACACAATCTATATATATATATATATTAATCAACAGTTTGTCTGACTCAATTTAATTGCGGGCTCAATTAGAAATGATTTTCCCACACATTATCGGGCTTCTTTAAAAAACCAATTGATGATGTCATTATTCGATTATCATTATTATTATATTTTTCTTTATTGTTATACTTTTCTTTTTAATCAATTAATTTAATATTTTTATTTCAGAACTCTATCTACATATTATATTTTGGTTAGATATAAGTGGTTAGATATATCTCATATTTACCTAATGGATTTCAATTTTATAATTTCATGATTTTGTGTTCTCTTAATATATTATATTTTACTTTCTCAACATAATATGTCTATGAAATGTACAGTATTAAACACAGTAGCCCGTTAATGTACGGGTGTGTATCTGGTTTTATTACCTTTAAAAGAAATAAAAAATAACAATTAATAAAAAAAATTATTGGTTCATTTATTATATTTTTCCTTATTTTTATGCTTTTACTTTTAATCATTTAATTTAATATTTTTATTTTGAGACTTTGTGTACATATTACATTTTAGTTAGATATATCTCATATTTACCTAATGAGTTTGAATTACATGAAAATAGATAATATATCAATCTTGCTTTCAATATTACTTTTCCTTATTATTATATTTTTACCTTTAATCATTTAATTTAATATTTTTATTTTGCGACTCTATCTATATATTATCTTTTAGTTAGATATATCTTATATTTGTATAATGGATTTTAATTTTACTTTATTCGATTGTGTAATTTAATCATTTTATGTTCTCTAACTACATTGTATTTTATTTTTTCAGCATAAAATGTCTGTTAAACGTACAGATGTGAAGCATAGTGTGTTCGTGGAACGTACATGTGTTAAACTAATAAAGATTATGCTATCTGGTTTTATTACCTTTAAAGGAAATAAAAAATAAGAATTAATAAAAAATTATTGATTCAATTATTATACTTTTTCTTTTAATTATTTAATTTAATATTTTTATTTTGAGACTCTATCAACATGTTACATTTTGATTAGATATATCTTATATTTGCTTAATGAATTTTAATTACATGAAGATAGATAATATATCAATCGATATTTCAATATTATTATTATATTTTTCCTCATTATTATATTTTTCCTTTTAATAATTTAATTTAATATTTTTACTTTGTTTGATTGTATAATTTCATGATTTTATATTCTTATATTTCATTCTATTTTACTTTGTCACTATAATATATCAGTGAAACACACAGTTGTGAAGCATATATAGTATATTTGTAAATGCACGGGTGTAAAACTAATATAGAATTATGTTATCGGGTTTTATTGCCTTTAACGGAAATAAAAAATAAGAATTAATAATTTAAAATTATGTCATCAAAATAAAGAATTGATTGCATGCTACTTGCAAATGTAGGATATACATTAATTCGATACAGGTTGTATTTTTCAGTTTCTTTATGACATTAAACTTGACAAGCACAATTATATTATATTTTATGTATGAAATTTCTTTAGAACTCTCTATTCATGTAACGCACGGGTAAAAATCTAATTAATAAATTAATCAAGATTTTTATAGTAAGATAATTTTTATCCACATATATTTCATGAGATTCACAAAATAGCACAAAATTCTCCACCCACTCATTTCTAGTCGTTGACCAATTTATGATAAATAAATTAGTGAAATATTTCTCCACTATCCATTCCAACGCCCTCTTCATAAATCTATCCATGTTAATAAATGACTTAAATGCTATGGTGTAATATTATTAAAATAGAATTTAATATTATTAAGTATAATTTTTCTCATTTTCTCTAGAAATCAATTCCCACCTCCCCTAGGTAAGTAAATGAAAGTTGAAAAATAGTTTCTTTTCTATCATTTTGTGTCGAACCCTATCTTAATTAAAAAGCGGGGGTGGGGGTGGGGGTGGGGAATATGAAAAAGTCAATATAAAGTCTCTCACGTAATTGAGTCTTTACGTACATATTCTCCATTAATTAATGTCTTGCATAAATAGATATCCTGCTTGCTGGTATAGTGATATGCTACATCCAGACCTCTTGAATAGTTTCTTCCTCTTCCTTTGTATCCATCAATGGCTAAGTCATATTTCTTGCAGCAGAGGCCATCAGCGATTGCAGAAATGCTGCTTCTTTTATTTTCAGTGCTTTGCTTACGTATAGCAGGTTTCTGTAATTCTCTCTCTTTTTTCCTTTAGCTCTCAAAGTCTGCTCGTTGGGGTGCATTTAGCGTCTCATTTCTCCACGTTTTATGACTATATATAACTTTATGCAGATCGTATAACCATTAATTCAAAACTATTGCAGATGCCGAAATTGGAGTTTGTTATGGAACTCTGGCAGACAGTTTACCTTCTGCGGCACAAGTAATTGATCTTTGCAACAGACACAACATAAAAGGAATCCGATCTACAATCCAAACCCATTGCTTCTCCAAGCACTTAATGGGAATCCCGGCATTGCAGTAGTTGTAGGCGTTCCAGATGTAGAACTACCGGGAATTGCGGGAAATCCTGCAACAGCAAGATCATGGGTAGAAAACAATATATTCGTATACCCCAATAAGATCGGATCAGGTATATTGAGTCTTTCTTGGGTTTCATCTCATCATAATAAAAGGTCGACTTTATCAAAAGAAGTACTGGCTCAATTAAGCCATTGGTTTTGTATTTCATCAGGTACATAGTAGCTGGAAATGAAATTGGTCTTGGCTCTAATTTGGCACGATATGTTGGACCAGCCATTGAGAACATTTTCAATGTCCTTTCGGTGGCTGGACATGGAGACCGAATCAAAGTGACAACTTCAATAAACATTGATATTCTTGGACAATCATATCCTCCATCAGCAGCCACATTCAAACCTGAAGCGTTCTCGTTTATCAACCCTATCGTTCAGCTTCTCCTGAGGACTGATAGCCCATTGCTTGTCAATGTGTACCCATATTTTGCTTATAGCACTAACTACAGGAACATCAGACTGGATTACGCGATTTTTACAGCTTCTGCGCCTGTGGTGCGAGACGGTATATACGAGTACCAGAACTTGTTTGATGCTATGATGGACGCAACCTATGTCGCATTGGAGAAGATTGGAGGGGCCAATTTGCGAATTGTTGTTTCGGAAACTGGATGGCCTTCTGCTGGTGGACCAGGAGCAACTGTTGACAATGCAAGGATTTTTAACTCTAATTTGATTCAGCATGTTAACAAAGGAACCCCGAGAAGGGCCGGAAAGCCTATTGAGTTTTACATTTTTGATCTGATTGATGAGGATCAGAAAAACCCAGAAATTGAGAAGCATTGGGGACTCTTTCTTCCTAATCTGCAACCCAAATATCCCATCCCCACTTGAAAGCAGGCAGAATAAATAAACAAACAAATTGGGTAATATAAAAGGTTCTTGTGTTTGAATCAATAACAAAATTTTGCCTTTTCGTTTATGCGTGAGGATTTCTCCGCAGGTTCTTTATTATTGTGCCACCTAATGTTCTGTAACAAAGTATGCTAACATTTCGATGGAGAAACGGAAGCTGACCGTTATCATGTTTTTCTGTCTGTCTAGGATTTAATTTAGGATTCTAGATTTTAAATAGGATTACTTATGTCTTGCGTTATATTTTGATGGAGTGCAAAAGGAAAAGGACATCAAGAGCTCAAGGCGACCTGACTGTGTACTTGACCATCTTCCATTCTAATCCATGACTTGAGAGATGGCTGCTGATTGATCTCAACAATCCTCGGCCAGTTTCCTTACCAACCATAACCAGGGAGCCGAGCAAAACATAGCCCGGCTTCTTATATGGGCAGCGCAAATCTAATCCGTGGTTGTGCCCTACAAAAACTGCCTGCCACCATGCACAAACCGAACAATATTCGACTGAAACTTTTCTGAGTGTGGTTGATGGCAGTGTATGTATCAGGCATGTGTCAGTTTTTAAACCATTGTGGGTAAGAAGAAATCGGAAATCAGACCAAGGTTATTCATGCTGCCATCAGACTGTGAATTAGCAAAAAAGGATCGTTCTGCTGCAGTTAGCTTATCGACAACTTAATTTGTCATCGATGAGAAAGATTAGAGGAAGCAGTAAGTTATCTTGCAGCATAAAAAGGAGCCATGGATGAAATAATCACAACTTTAAGACACCATTTGTTTGAAATTAGTCAGAAATAGCTGATAGGTTAACATTATGCTAGAATATACTGATGTTAGTTGCCTACGTTTCAATTTCAATTAGTTTAAAAAGGAAAATATAAAAATGAGGATACACAACGAATATTTTGGTCTAGTAATCTCTAATAAATCATTTAAAAATAAGCCAAAAATAACAACAATATTGAAGAGAAAGAAATTGAAGATTATATATGACTAAACGATAGATATCATTCTTTGACATACTGATTATTAGTTATTTTTACTAATTTGATAAGACGGGCTCTTACACCCTTTAGTACAGTTGCACGGACAACAATGAAATTGTCACATTAACAACTTACTAAGAAAACTAAATTGAATGGTATGTTTGCAATTTCTCAAATAAAATGTCATTATTAATGTCACGGAATTTTACTATATTTTTTTTTCTTTTTTTTTTTTTGTTGGGGGTGGAATTGCAACTTTCATCTCAAGTCTCAGTGAATAGCGGAGCAAAGCCACAACGGCATATAATCAGTCTAAAAATGAAAACAAGAATGAGCTCATGCATAAATTACTATGGTGTGGACAACTCCAATCCCATAACTAGGAATGTAATTACACGAGTCACAGCCACAAGTTTCAAGTAAATGGCAAATGCTTTTAAGAACACCTGCATTGGGATGAAATTCCAAATCCGTGCATTGAAATATTTGTCACCATTAACCATGAAATGAAAATAGCCAATGAGGCCTAGCCTGTTTGCCAAGGGGTTAGGCTAAGGTATTGGAAATTGAGTCTCAGGTTTAAATATCTCATAGGTATTTTCTACAATTTATTTATAGTGTGCACTCTCTCATATAGGGGTTTCTATTATTGATTTCTTCTCGTACGGGGGGTTTGTATTATTAATTTACTTTGTATTGTATTTCAATAAAATATATATCTATATGCATTTTTACTTCTACAATGCAGATTTATAATCATCAATTCAAAAAAAAACCATGAAATAAAAATAAATTAGTCAAACCAATTTAACACAATTAATAAGTTAAATCAACATTTTCATGATCAAAACATTTTTATCCACATATTTTATAGAACTCGCAATATATCACAAAATTCTCCAACCACCCCCTCATTTCTAGTCGTTGACCAAGAAATTAATTAGTGAGATAATTCTCCACCATCCGTCCCAACTCCCTCTTCATAAATCTATCAATGTTAATTAATGAGTTAAAACACGAAATCAGTTAACATAGACAAAGTTTATGAACAGCAAAATATGAGAAGTCAATATCTTACCCCTTTCTCCAAATATATAGTCCACTTTACTTTTTCATAAAGATTAAAAAAAGTTATTCAAAGAGCAAATTCTACAAATAATTTTTCTAATATACCCTTATTTAATAAAACCATTAGTTAGTACTAAACATATTAGATAAGGTTATTTAGGTTTATGTCCCTACATAAATAGCTCTCCTGCTAGCTGGTATGCCACATCCAAATTTCTCATAGTTTTTTCCTCTTCCTTTTTATCCATCAATGGCTAAGTCATATTTCTTTCACCAGAGGCCACCAGCAATTGCTGAGATGCTGCTTCTTTTATTTTCAGTCATTTTCTTACGTGTAGCAGGTTTCTGTAATTCTGTCTCTCTTCTCTTCTCTTCTCTTCTTTTTTCCTTTAGCTCTCAAAGTCTACGCGTTTGGGTGCATTTAAGTGTCTTGTTTCTCTGCGCAAGTTATGAATCTCAAGTTAAAAATGTCAAGTACTAACCATTGATTCGGAACTATTGCAGATGCTGAAATTGGAGTTTGTTATGGAACTCTGGGAGACAATTTACCTTCTCCGGCACAAGTGATTGATCTTTGCAACAGGCGCAACATCAAAGGAATTCGAATCTACAATCCAAACCCATTGATTCTCCAAGCACTTAATGGAAATCCCAGCATTGCAGTTCTTGTAGGCGTTCCAAATGAAGAACTACCGGCAATTGCAGGAAATCCTGCAACAGCAAGATCATGGGTTGAAAACAATATATTCAAATATCCCGATAGCAACATCAGGTATTGAGTATTGGATTTCATCATAAAAGGTCGACTTTATCAAAAGAAGTGGCTCAATTCTGTATTTCATCAGGTACATAGTAGCTGGAAATGAAATCAGTCCTAGCTCTAATTTACGCTCTTCCGATCTGTTGGACCAGCCATTGAGAACATTTTCAATGTCATTTCGGGGGCTGGACGTGGAGACAGAATCAAAGTGACAACTTCCATAAACATTGAACTCCTTGGACAGTCATATCCTCCATCAGCAGCCGCATTCAAACCTGAAGTGTCCCCGTTTATCAACCCTATCGTTCAGCTTCTACTGAGAACTAACAGCCCATTGCTTGTCAATGTGTACCCATATTTGGCTTATAGCGCTAACTCCAATACCATCAGACTGGATTATGCGATTTTTACAGCTCCTACGCCCGTGTTTAGAGATGGTATATACGAGTACCAGAACTTGTTTGATGCTATGGTGGATGCGACCTATGTCGCACTGGAGAAGATTGAAGGGGCCAATTTGCGAATTGTTGTTTCGGAAACTGGATGGCCTTCTGCTGGTGGAATAGGAGCAACTGTTGAGAATGCAAGGATATATAACTCTAATTTGATTCAGCATGTTAACAAAGGAACCCCGAGAAGGGCCGGAAAGCCTATTGAATTTTATATTTTTGATCTGATTGATGAGAATCAGAAAACCCCAGAAATTGAGAAGCATTGGGGACTCTTTCTTCCTAATCTACAACCCAAATATCCCATCCCTTCTAGAAAGCACCCAGAATGAATAAACAAACATATTGGATGATATAAGTTCTTGATGAGTAATGATTGACTAGGATATTGTGTAATGGAATGTGTTTTGAATCAATAACAAAAGTTTGCCTTTCATTTATGCATGAGGAGTTCTCTTCAGGTTCTTGATTGTGCCTAATGTTCACTAACAAAGTGTGCAAGTATGATAACATAACATAGAATTCAAATGCCACTACAAATTGTGCTTCTGCAGGGGGAACAGAGACTACTCTTGAGAATCCCCAGATTTATTATAACTCCAATTTACATAGTGTTTAGCGTCTGCATGGAATGATAACCGGGCTTATAATCTGCGACGTGACATCATTTTATTAGTTGTTTTTTCAAAAAAGTAAACAATTACGACTTGACTTTTACTTTTTGACTTTTTAAAAAAAGTGAAACTAATGAAATAATGCAGTGTGTCAAATTATAATCCATATTATAATCTCATATAGTTACCAAACAAGTAGCTCGTCCCGATTTTATAACCTGCAAGAAGGCTTGAAAAGTCTGCAGAACTTAAAAGTTTTTTCATATGATGATTAGTGAGCGTTGAAAAGCCCAGATCTTGAGAGGCTTGAAAAGTCTGCAGAACTTAGAAAAGTTTTTTTATATGATGATTAGTGAGACTGAGAATTGAAAAGCCCAGATCCTGACAAGCTCGGGGATGAGTTTTTCTTCCTAATCAACAGTCTAAACATCCCATCACATCTCCTGAATAGAGTAAAATGAATTGTCTGTTTGTTAACATAACAAAGTAATTGCGTCATTTATGCATCAAGATTTGGTACATTTGCTCAGAGTTGATAAAATACAAAACTTCAAATAGTTTTGTCAATGATAAAAAAATTCAGAGTCCTCAATCACCTTCTCATCTTTAAATTGAATTACTTATATTGTGGTATATATTGGTATATATTGATGGAATGCAAATGGAAGGGCATCAAGAGCTCAAGACAACTTCACTGTGTACTTGGCCATCTTCCATTCTAATCCATGACTTGAGAGAGAAGGGCTGCTGATTGATCTCAAGAATCCTAGCTCCTCTTGGCCATTTTCCGTACCCACCATAACCACTATGCCGAGAAAACATAGCCACAGCTTCTTATATGGGCAGCACCAATCTAATCCGTGGTTGTGACCTACAAAAACTGCCTGCAACCATGTTCAAACAACAAACCAAACAATTCAAATTCAATACAACCGAATCCCAAATAGGCAATTATCACGGAAACTATACAAGTAATATGGTTGTATCTAAAGAACAACACAGTACTAGAAAAAATGCTTCCCATTGTTTCATGTTGAATATGAAGCATTATGCGTAAGTAGTTTGTGTGTGAAACTGGAGGAACAGAACGGTTATGGAACAATACTTGCAAATGAAGTATGAAAAGTATATACAGCTAGGCAAATCCGGGAAGCGTATAATAACTTTCAGACTCAAAGCCCGTACCTTAACAGAAGGTCTTTCTTCAAGAACTCTCATGATGCCCATTTCAGCTTCTTGAGCTGCAACATCCTCCATGAAAATTGAACCTATGCAATTCTTATCTGCATAAGATCTGGGAGCCACCTTCTTGTATGCTTTACTTGGAATGTGCCAAAATATTATTTCTGGCACCCTAGAAAGTATTCCTGGTTAAAATTCTCAACTACCGGAGAAGCGAAAAGTAAAACAACTCAGGTGCCATATTTACCTTCTTGTTGAAAACAAATTCCAATGTACATGAGCAATATGCAGAATGGACATTACCCAAAAATTCTGTGTTTCATTAGGTCAAAATTTGCGTCTATATCCAAAACAATCTAAATATTCTATTTTCCATTACCTTGCCTCAGGATTGACCTCAGCAGATGTTTGCTGGAACCATTTTACTTGAGCACTGGATATGACCTCTGGGTATGACCCTCCACCAGAGTCGAAGAAGTACATATATGCCACAGCTGGTTCACAATCACTTGTTGAAGAAAGTTTAAGAACATAATTAGAAACACTAGGCCATAGAGTTTGGGGACCGTTTCTTGAATATGATAACACGTTATGCTGAATTTCACTTTCCATTAACTCCAAACGTGATGTCCCTTTGAAGCTGCAATCTTCACCTCCTGCCACCAAAGTTTTTCATGCTGAAGCTAACAAGCCTAAACATTGATTCCGTATTTGCAAAATGAGCTCAATAAATTTCCGAACTTGCGACCCACCTGCATACGAGGAACTTGCAGCGGGACAATGAAGTTGAGGGATTCCAGTTGCTGAAAACCACTCCATAGGCCACTCAAACTGTACATCATCATGGTTTCCAAACACACTGGCCCAGGGTATTCCCTTGGCTCTTGTGGGAGATACTGCCTGATCCCAGTATAAAGTTGCATTCTTTATCATTATATTGTTAGCGGTGATGACATCCCCAAGATAAATTACAAAGTCTGCCATACAATTTCCAGTTTATTGCAGAGATCCCCATGAAATGCATTACAAAATCCTATATAACATTGTAAACTACTAAAACATAGCAGACAGATTAAATGAAGTTGCACAGCAACTAAAACATCCATAGTGAAGAGTCTGATTGTAGAAACTAAAAATTGAAACTTTACTTTTTTAGCTATGAAACGTTTCTTCAAAGAATTCGGAAATCGGAGTGTCACAGACACACCTGGGTTCTCTTTGTCAAGCACAGAGGACATGACTTTGACGGAGTTGATGTCCTGGCGAGGGCCCCAATCCGTCCAAGCATCCTCGCCAAAGTGCAAGTCGGCAAAAAGTGCAATCTTGAACGGTGAATCCTGCCGCATCCGAAGATCATTCTCGGGCATGGTGCGCAGGGAGAAGCTCTGTGCATTTCGATGGAGATCATCCGAGTTGGCGGAGGGTACGAGGAGACAACTGAAAATAACTAGGAGCGTTAACGGACAATTGGAACAAATCGGCATCATCACAGTATTATAGTATTGGAGAAGATAGAAAAGAAGCAGTTAGAATAGGAGAAACAAAAGTTTGAGAGGCTCGCCGGAAACTTTAAAATTGGCCCGTCGACTTCGACTCAATATACCAACGTTAGATCGGAGACAACATTGTTGCAAAGATAAGAACCAACAACTTCCCGTTAGCTTGCATCCGTTGCTTGAGCTCTCTTCGTTTGCTTTTGGGGCCGGCAATGTCAGATCGGAAGAGTCAAGCAAGCAAGCGAGGGGTATAAACTGGAGAAGATGCCGATCTTTTGGACATGCCGTCATTATTTATTTGAGATCGCTGTTCTTATTGGTTACACATAGCATATTGTACAATGTTTCTTCTAAAATGTTAATGACACATTTGAGACATAGTAATGTTATTTAATATTATTAGTGCTTGACATTATATTAAGGTGATATTGAATGATAAGTTAAATTAAGTGGGTTTTTTATTCATTTATTTAATTCACTTATCATTCAATGTCACATAGACTGGTGCTAAGCACCACACATGCTAAATAGTATTATTCTTTGAGAAAGAATAAAGTGTTCAATTTTCCCCTTGCCGCCCTGCAATGCAATACAATGCCACCATCAGTATGGCTACACAGAAACCGCGATGGAAGAAAACTCCACCTTAATTGAGTAAATTTTACTTTATATTAATGTCTTTTTCTAGAACCAATGTTATGATACGAAGGAATGGGGATGTAACTTGTAATAGAAGAGGAGGAAAATTTTCAAGAGTCTCTCAAAAGTTTTATAGCAAAACCTCTCATCTTATATAGTGTATATAAATACAAGTCACTTGTAATTCACACATATCACGTGTATTTTAAAAACACGTAGTGTGTATCCACACGCGCCACACAAGTCGGAAGGTTTTGAAAAGAGACTCGAGAAGAGGATATATGTTGATTTTTAATTTGACTATACTTTGTACGGTTGGTTCTAAAGTTGGTTTTAAAACATTTTCAATTAACTCATTAGATATTTATACTTAATTAGCGCTATAAAATCAAGATTCCGGTTTGGGTGGTTGATGAACCAAAATTGAACTATAAATTTTGGGTTCAATTAACTTTTTGGTCTCATGAGTGTCAAGAACTATAAATTTTGGGTTCAATTAACTCATTACATATTTATGCTAAGCTGTTTACTTTTCTTTGGTTTGATTTTATGTGATCCTCTGCCAATATTATCAGTTCGGCTATAGAATCAGATCGGGCTCCTAGTTTGGAGCTCGACTACCAATTACAAGGGGTCATGTGTATTTTAAAATACACATGGCCCCCTATGATTGGTGATCGGGCTCCAAACTCTGAGCCTGATCTGTTTCTATAGAAAATTTACCAATATTATAACATGTCCGTTTTTTTATTGATCAATACCAGTTGATTAGTATATTATCCTACCAACATGGGTAGGCACGTTGAATTGAGCATCATAGTTTACACTTAAAAAAAGGGTATTTTATGGAGGAAAAAAAGGTAATTTACAAAGAGTCAACAATATGAAAACATCTAAACTACTCTTATAGTTTTGCCTTTTTAAAGGTTTTTTGGTCAAGAAGTTTAACACGTGTTTACTACCATTTACATGTGGCAAGTTCTGGGCACAGCGTCGCATGTGATTAGACTCACAAACACATAAAATAAAAGAGTCCATTTTCAAAACATATGTTCATAACCTCTCATCTCGTGGATTATTCGAAAAATAAAAGTTTTAGTACAAAACTTGACACTCTTACTCTTAATACCTCTAACTTATTAGAAGTGTGACGTGTATATATAGACATAGCTATCTTTGGACCAGTGCGGTTCATGGACAGCACTGGACCTTGGAGTGGCCTTTTAAAATTCGACATGACTGCACTGAAAATAATTTAAAAAGACCCACAAATCTGTTACACTGGCCCAAAAAATTAAGGAATCTGAGACTAAAATTCAAATCCAATCCACTTTCATATACCAACATCAGACTCTTCTCTGTCATCTACTACAAATCTGAGTGGATGAATGACTGCCTTGTTTGTTATGTAGAGAAAGATATACATTTCAAACTTGATAATGAAGTGATTGTAAAGTAGTTTTAGAGTATGAAAACCAGCAAAAAATTGTTGTAATGGAGAACCTTCGTATTTGCATTTTTTTAATTGCAATATTTTTTATTTTCTATTTTTAAAATTTTGCCCCGATAACCACCCCCCCAAAACAAAAAAATTCCTACCGCACTGGCCAAAAATCTTGGCTACATTCATGCATGCGCTGACGATAAATTTCAACTAAAAGTTAGAATTTACCGTCAAGGCTCGTAAATATTAATTATCCTTGAACATTTTGTAACATCTCCCCTAATTTGTTGACAACCAACCTGGATAACACTCAATATCAACTTAAATACACTTCACAATGTAATAATTCTCACAATTACCAATAACAATACTTTATATATGAAAAATTATACTAAACCAAATATGTTTTACTCAGAATTCTCAATGTATACTAGTAGCTTAACCCATCAAAATCTATAAATCATACTAGCAACAAACCCTATAACAATTCATTTCATTATGTGATTGTTCAATTCTAAAAATAGCAGGTTCGGTCCTGATATGTTGCCCAAACTGCAGTTGCTACCTAGAAAAAAAATCATTTAGAAATCATGTGAGCTAATAAGCTCAGTGAGTAGAGTTTTTAAATAAACTTACCTTGAGAAGTCACATTATATCCTTTGAAAAATCGAGAATAAGATGAAAAAGTCAATCAAAGAATTTCATAATCTGAAAACTGTAATCTCAGCAAAATATCAATATGGATAAAATCGTTACATGTTAAAACACATTGAGAATATCATCTCATTTAATACTCATCATAAAATGCATCAGAAAACATCATAAAAATCATTTTATTTTTAGATCATCATAGAATTTTCTCCAAATAGTATTCGACATCTCATAATCATAACATCAAGTTATACGAGCGTAGATGTCAACTTGAGCCATAAGTACCTTATGACTCCTTTGTCATAGACTGTACAACAACCAGCTTGAGCCATAACTAGCACATAGGCCCTTTCGGCCGTAGGCAGCGTATTCATAACATTGGATAGAAATTTTGGGGGTTTTCATACTTCATAAATAATGTTTCAAATCAAACATTTATCTGAAAATCATGTAGTATCATTTCATATAAAAATCATAAGCATTCTGTTTGCATAACTCTACATAAACTTTTTTACGGAAAATCTATATGACTTTTCTAAGAAACATCAACTTTTGAAATTTCATAAAAATGCATTTATTATGAAACATTGTAAATTTTTGTGAAATCAAAGCATGGCATATTTCATGGGGAAGTTTTCAATCATTTATCATTTGAAGAAATAAATCATATCTTTGAAAATTTTCAAATGTCACAATCTCAACTCATAAACTTTCCAAATGAAAGAAGAATTCTCAAGAGTTTCATAAAAGCATTTTGGTAATCAATAAAGGCACAATAAAGTTCTCTTCCAAAGGTTTAGAGAAAGTCTCCACTCACTGGCTAAGCAGTATCCTTTCTTTTTTCAATTATTTTGACTCTTATCAATTCCTGTGACATCATATGAAAATTCTACTTAACATTTAATTCCTTTCTATTTCTCAATTCACACATATAACCCAATTATTTTACTAACATGTAACTTAATTCATTTACTTATCTTTTCTCAGCTCTACTATCTTCTTTCTAGCTTATTTACCAATTAAAGACTTTCTAGTTCAACTAATTTTTATCAAATGAAATCTTCTTTTTTATCACAAGTCATATATTCTATTAAATATTTCATGGTTTCTTCATTCTCGAATAAATACATGATTGTTCCCTACATTTAATCATTCTAGATTACTTCGTCTTATCATTTATCATAATAGCACATATTAAGGTCTCAAATACCCACTAGTTTTTCATTTCCATACTTAACTAAACTCTTCCGCCCAACACATGCATCACTTTTGTAATCAAGACTTAGTTCAATTCTTTAAATGAGGATTGTTAAGTTTATTCCCTGTTTGCGCAATGCCCATTTAAAACCGTTTTATATTTAAGAACGGAATCATACGTTTATGAAATTTTCCCATAAGGTAGACCACTCATATAAGTTCATCCTATATGGAATTGAGCTCAAGAAGACTAAATTAGGAACACCAAAATATTTATCTACCTTCAAAAAATCTGCTCTCGGGTCAGCCCTAACCACTATCACAAAACATATCATAAAAACTCTTACCGACCTCCGAATAACGTCATTCAAATTTTGGATGATAGACGACTCATAGAAGATCATTTTTCAACAATTCCACTTATACGATCAGTTATGGCCTCCTAAAGTGGGAAGGGCAGAAACTTCATTCATAAAATTTTCAATTTTCATGTCTAAGCATAATTTCACACCATTTAAATTAATTAGACTACATCATAATCAACCAATCAATTTTATAAAATTTCTTAACCCTTGAAGAAAACTAAACCTTAAAATTTATATGAAATCAAAGTTTGAAAGTGAAAATTACTTACATATCATAATTGCTCCTCCTCCTCCTCCTCCTCCTCCTCCTCCTTCTATTCCTCAAATTTCCATCTTCAAATTTACCAAAAATTTTCTCTTCTTGCTTGATCCTCCAACTCTTCTCTCAGTCTCTCACTGCCGTCTCTTCCATGTGTGTTTGTATGTAATGTATGTAATTATCCCAAAATGTAAGAGAAATATCTAGAGATTTAAGAAAATTACACCCAAGTCCCTCAACTTCTTACTTACTATAAGTTGGTCTTTAACTTCATGTATTATTTCATTGAAACTACTAATTTATAATACAATTTCATATAAATCCCAAACTTTTTTTTAATTGCTTAAATGATGACAAAACCCAAAAATTAAATTAATGTATTTTAGTCCAACTTTAATCTTGAGTTGATTATTCCACCTTTGACTCTTGATCCATAAAATTTAAAACGTCACAAAACCTCACATCTCTCGTAGCATGTATGGATGAGTGCTACTTGTATTTTAAATATATATATAGCGTGCATCTATATATCCACACGGGTAAGACTTTTGTTACAAAAATTTTACAAGGCTTTTGAAAAATTGTCATAAAATAAAATATAATAATAATAGAAGTAATAAGATGAACTAAGGAGGGTAATTATGACATTTAAGTAGGAATTTAAGGGGCATTTATGATATTTGAGTTGGCATTTCACTTTAGCTCGCCTACTGATACGCCATCTTCACCAGCTAATTTACTAATCATCCACCACCCGCGCGCTTTATGCGTGTGACGCGTGGCCACCATAGGAGAAGTAACTATCCCACGTCCCATTCTAGTATTATACACATGTCAAAAATCAAGTTAATTGTCTTAATTCACGTCACATAATTGTATGAAATTATATAGTGTTATATGTATAATATTAGATTTTTTTCAACCCTTTTTCCTTGTATATTTATATATGAGAAGTTTCAAAAAACATCTAATTTTGTAATAAAACTTCTCGAACATGAGTAGTTCTCCCATGCACACCACATAAAACAATATATGATATTAAATGGAACTCATTTACTTGCGAGTAGTGGGCGAGTATTGCTATATTTTAATCACATTCTTTAAGGATTATGTGCAAACGTGTAATGTTATCCTATTCGTTTCACTTGTAGTAAGACTCATTGCTATATAAGAAAATATTCATGTACTACTATATGTAATTTGTATATGACATTATCTTGTGAAATGTTACATTTACAAAGGAGTTAATAGAGTATGCCATGTGTACATTAAGTTATTGTTAAAAAAAGTGAGTAGTATTGAGGTCTCTTTTTTCGTATTAGAAGCACCGCTTATCAATTTTCAATGTATGTAAAAAATGTGCAACCATCCATACGTTGTCCATATTAGACCATCTCTAACCATACCTCAAATATAAGAGAATCCCCTATATTTGAGGTATGTTCACATCCAACGGTTCTCCTAAACCACCTCAAATATAAGGCAGATGAATAGTATTCCTCTATATTTGGAGGAACACTATTAATCTCCCCTATATTTGGGGTTGGTTAATTATTTACAATAATGTCATTGATTACTTATAAATTTGCCACTATTTTAATTACGACATTGTCATTTATGAATTAATTTTCATTTTTAACACTTAATTGTTTTAATTTTGCGTTCCAAAATTTTTGTTTTTTATTAATACT
This sequence comes from Nyctanthes arbor-tristis, assembly GCA_963692815.1. Lineage (NCBI taxonomy): Eukaryota > Viridiplantae > Streptophyta > Magnoliopsida > Lamiales > Oleaceae > Nyctanthes > Nyctanthes arbor-tristis. The sequence continues at coordinate 8,320 of CAVNYN010264150.1, read as the reverse complement.
ATGAATTTATTTTTTGTAATTCAAATATTACACATTTTTTAATTTTTATTTTTAAATTTTTATTAAATATCATTATTGTAATTTAAAGCTTAAAAAGTGAAATTTTAATATTAACTAATTATAATTAATATACAAATTAAGTATAATTTTAACTAAATAAATATGTTATTTCATTTTCTTATTCAATTAAATTAAGCGAAAAATAAAAAGAAAATTGGTTCCCCTAAATATAAGGGGTACATTAAAGTGCACCAATGATTTCCCCTATATTTGGGAAAGCGGTTTCCCCTAAATATAGGGGAAAACCCTTAGAGATGTTCTTAGGTTTGGAAACACCCGTCCTTCTAAGGAGAGCTAACATCTCTCTTATGAAGTGGAAAAGTGTCACATGACCCCATGTTATTGGTGGATTAGGAGGTGGACACCATGATCCCCCAATGACAAGAGGTCATGTGGTACTTTTCTATTTCATAAAGAAGAAGTTAGCTCTCTTTAAAATTTTTCTTGGAAATACAAGATCAATATCTTCTTTTTTAAGATGGTGTTTTATGATTTTTTCCTTTTTTATAATAATTTCTTAAATCTTGAAATTTTGCGTCGTGTATTCATCCCCTCCAAGGAGCAGTCACGAGTTAACTCTACCCAAAAGATAAAGTAGAACTGAAATTAAAAATCAAGAATGGAATTCAAATATCTTCACAAGAATGGTAATTCAAACTTACAAGATTGCCGCCATTTCGTTTCTATTTTACTAGCAATATGTATATGTATATGTACTCCAAACCTGGTAATTCGTACTTCTCATTTATACGTAGATGCTGTCTTAAAGGGCGTGGATTTTAACCACCCTCCTCCTTCCGTTATTGTTAAGAAGGAAGCAATCAAACCCTGTAATTTTACTTCCAAAACCAGGTGCTTTATAAGCCGAACAGTAATAGCGGCCTCATTTGTAGCTTTATTTTTACTCTGACCGTCAGTGCGTGTAACTTCACCAAACAAGTCCCCTCTAAGATCAAAATCCATTTCCTGTAATTGATCCCACCATTTTAAACTCTTCGCTGACAAGAATTTCATCGAACCCATATTCGATTTTTTTCCCTTCAGAGGAGCCTTCTCCCTTTTTTAAGCCTTCTCATTGGTTTCTTGAAATACTACCTGGAGAAGAAGGGAAACCCCTTATGGAGCTTGCTATTTTTTGTGCATTTATGGCAGCTTTTTGGATTCCTCTGGAATCTCGAAGCAAAATCTGAAGTGCCCATCTTGATTTTGGTACTGAATTGTTTTGTGTTCAATCACTTGGTATCTGCTGGGGTGGAGTTGGGGGGGGGGTTGTCACTGCCTAGTTTCTACATAACTAATTTGAATTTTTATCTTTCTTTTATGGCTTGAAATTTATTGTAGAATTCTGGAGTTTTGATCATGGAACGTCGTAGGCGGCAAAAGTCGGACATACATAGACAGGAAGCACCTAGGAAAAGATCACAACAAAACAACCCAACGTTTGGTACTTTCTTCGTCTTTTAAAATTTATAACCTATAAAAAAAAATATGGCTTAAATCAACTTAGCTGAGATTCTAATTCTTTTAGTAGCTTTATGTTATTGATGACTCCATTAGTTCCGTGAAGGTTAAATGTTTCAACTTTAGATGAAAGGAGGCTTAGCCATTAAATGTGTGTTTTAAATTTTGATCCTCTTGGTTGCAGTTATTCCAGTGTCCTTTGATGTTTTCATTTATGCACCTGTTGATGTTGGTACACTAATTTCTTCTTATCAGTCGGTTCTTTTTAGCTCGGCGGATTTATTTCTCCGAGATCCCGGCATCTTTTGTGCTGATTATTAGCATATTAAACTGAAACTGTAGTAGCCAAAATTTCCTGTGGAAGCGGCTAAGTTTGAGTCTTTGAGGACCAAGAGGTCTTAGGTTCAGGTTCTATCAATTTGTGTACTCGTTTTTTGTTACTTAATAGCTCTTTACCTTGCATTTCTTTGCATATTATTTATCTTACTCTGACTTACATGAATACTTAAGCTGGTCATGGTTTTCCCTTATTCAGCAGACTTGATAAGTCCTTCTCTTTGTATCTTGCCTAGGAATGATACAAATATTTCATTGCACTTATGTGTCCGGTGATTGTTTGTCATTTTATGTTCATTGAGGTTGTCGTGATTTACTGTCGTGTTGTATATTTGTAGATGGTAATCTTCAGTGCGATTCTGTTTCTGAGCTGATAATTTAGGGTTGTACATATTTCGCCATTAACTTCTTTTCATGGTTCTGTTTTCTGAATTCTGCTCCTTCTATTCTCGCCATTTCTGATGCAACGACAAAGAGTTGAGTTCTAACTTATATATGCAGGTTGTTGGCAGCCTGCGGTGCCTTTATGGGAGAGAGAGTTCTGCAAAGTGGTTGGTTCGCTAGATTGGGAAATGTTTTTGTGCAAAAAGAAGTTCATACACCTATATGATAATGTGATCAACTGGGATGACTCTGCAGGTGAAGAGGCATTTCAAATTGCCAAGCAGCGATTTTGGTCTGAAAAACATGGTGTTCCATGCGAGATACAGTTTCCTGATCCTGATCTTTATATTGATGAAATAAATTGGGATTCACAAGATCCTGAGCTGCCATCAGACCTTGATGTTGATTCTGTGATTCCTAATAGTGATGAAAACCATAAGCCAGTCGTCGTTTTGGGTGATTCTTTCATTGTGAACAAAGCATTCTCACCTGCTGGCTGGGGTGGCTATGAGGAGAATATGAAAACGACAACCAATGTGATTTCTGCTAATCATGTTAATCCATGGGAGCATAATTGGGGTAATGCATTTCCAAATGCAGCTCCGGTTGTATGGACGGGTTTTTGTGACAACGGATGGAGCTTCCTAGACGGAAGTTGGCCGCCTGAATATGCACCATGGGCAGGTGGTTGGAATAACACCTGGGGTTGGAATTATTCACATTACAATCACAATTATGGAGTCGATCGTAGAAATGTTATCAATGGGAGAGTTAACGGACTGCAAGGAGTATGGGATACGAGCAATGTTGCTCCGGGGAACGCCGGGGGATACTGGTCGAACGAGGGGGTAGACCAAAAAGTAGAGTACATGGGAGAAACCTCGAATGGTAATAAAATGCCAGCTTTTGAGGCTGGGATTAAGGTAGTTCGTTTACCCAACAGGCGGCAATAGCAATTGGAAGAACGTGGAATTAGGGAACTCTGTTTAGCAAATGCACGGCAGAATGTGACATCTCATTGTATTGTTTTAGGCATGCATCTGTGAGTGATGCGTCGTGTTCTAAACTCGGCAATGTCTGGTGTATATTTGGAGTTTCCTTGCTTGGATTTCTCCAAAATTTTGCGTATAGCTTTCTGATTATGGGGAGGTTGTATTATAAATTCAAGTTCATCTATTACCATATTTCTCTGCATTTCATTTGGTGTCCATCTTCAAGTAGTTTTCAAGGGGGAAAATGCAATAGTACATGATTCAGAAGATATGGATATGATTTCAAAACTCGCACAGCTTTCACAAAATCTTTAGCCATTCACAAGATTACAAAATTCAACAGTACTTAACAGTTGAGGCTAATTCTCCACTGTATTAAATTCTTCTCTGCCAAACCATTATATAGCCGTTTAACATGTGATTCTATCGATAAGAAAAATCTTCAGTTAGCACTTTACTATGACACCACAATTTGTTCTGTTCATTTGTACCAACCAGTAAGGATCCACCTTAGCAAAAAGCAGAACCCACCGCAGATGGCCTGGAAGACAAGTAATTCCGGTGTTAATGTTTCAGTTGGAATTTATATTTGGATGAAACATATGAATGCAACAATCTGGTCCAAGCACAGCAACAGAGAATGATACTTCAATATAAGAAGAGCATATTTAGATAAGCTTAAAAATTTATCTTATTTATACAAAAAATTTAACGGTCAGAGTTGGAAATGATGAGTTACTTGTTTTGACATTTAAAAAAAAAAGCAACCTTTTTACTTTCGAAATCTTTTATCATTTTTCTGCTAGCCAGACATGATCACTAATAAATGAACTCTACAACAACACCTTTGAAGGTATCAGAAGGAATACAAATGCTTTACACGAGTCCAAAAGGGAGAAAGAAAGGAAGGGAGATAAAAGAACGAGAAGTTAAAAAGACTGATCAACACCTCGAAGATTATAGCAGGAGATATGTTTCATTTACCTGGAAAATTAATAGTAGAATGCAAAGGGTTTTCTCTGACTTTCTACCAAATTGTCTTAAAAATAGGTTTACCAGAGTGCCATCATTAGTCCCTGTTAGTAGGCCGGTCTGAGGATCAAACCTGACAGTTCAAAACAAACTTAATATTATGCACACGTTATTTTTGAAGTATGATCTAGCCATAAAAGGATTTAGTAATGTACCTAGGCAGGCGGTGTCGTGGACAAGGTATAATTCCAGCCAGCTGAAAGCATGTAAGAAATAAGCATTAATTTAAACATACATGGTGTTTGCTCATGCGTCTCAACAAGTGTGCTAGTGAATGTAAAAATCTCACACACATCCACACACACATCTCTGTGTGTGTGTGTGTGTGAGTGAGAGAGAGAGAGAGAGAGACCTGAGGAAGTGAAAGCAAGAAGTTCAGGATTTGAGGAAGAAAGAATATCATGAGTGTCTCACTGGAGAGAGAGAGAGAGAGAGAGAGAGAGAGAGAGAGAGAGAGAGAGAGAGAGTGAAAAAAATAAAAAAGGAAAAAACGAAAAATCAGAAATAAACAAGTTTTTCGGGCTTATAGATGACCATTAAAAGAACGCAAATAGAAGTTTTTTTTAGTCACCATGCAGTAAGGATTAAGTTCATAATTTAAATGCTAAATTCAACCATATTACAAAAAATTCACAAGGAAAACCTATTCAAGCATGTTTCAATATTTCACGACAAATAAATCAGAGGGTTCAACAATGTCAAATAAATAGCATGCAAAGAAAGCGTTACAAATCAGTGGAAAGATAATTCAATGCATGTTCTTTTTCTGTGTTGTGGGTGTTTATTGTTTAAGCATAACCTCTAATTGCCTAAGGAAAAAACACATTTACGGAAACAAGAAGAAGAAAAAAATAGGCATACTTCTCGTCTTTCCAATTCCAAATTATACAACGATTTTGCGGGCAAGCAGGTCAAGACTTATGCTTTTAACTGCCAATGACAAGCAGCATAGGTCAAATAAGAAAGTGCTTCAAGTGTAGTGTAACTCAAAATATCACGAGGTAAAGTCAATATGGAATGTGATATGGACAAAATACTTAGGGAATTATTTCAAGTAATTTTAGTAAATGCTAGAATTGTTCTTATGCGGTACAAAGTTATGTCTCCCCCCCATTAAACATATCCATAAATCAAACTAATAGGTACAAAGTTTCTAATTATTTCAAGCAACATTAGAATGGAAAACGGAAAACACACCTAAAATGGCCTAAAATACCAGCTACAGCCAGTGTCATTCCTGCAAAGTACGTGTATGTGTCACCAACAAAAACAGAAGACGGGTACCTAATATAAGAAGTTGATTAGAGAAAAACCATTAGCATGCGGCAAGAATGCTTATATCAAGAGGAGCAAGAATAGAAAATAATGATTACCAGTTGTAAGAAAGCAAAGCTAAAGAAGTGGCTAGCAAAGGTTGAACAAGGTAAATAGAGAATGCATGTGCTTGTTTGTATTCAGGATCCTTTGATGCCCCAATTTGCATGACATTATGTATCAAAACCTGCAGTCATAATTGTCAGATTTTGTAATGGCAGATTATCACGTGTCAAGAAAAATTTGTGCTTACAGCGCAAGCAATGACAACTGTCTGTCCAACTTCAAGACCGTTGATGCCGGCATGAATGTTAATTGAATTTGTGCAAAATATAGCCAAAAGCCACATATAGAGTTTATAGACCCATCCTGTTCATATGGAGACATTAAAAAGGGAACTGGAACATTGCCAAAAAATAGGTTAAGAATCATAGCAAACATCATGTAGACAGTATTACGAAGGAAAAAACTAAAATATTTCAAGAGGGGAAAATAGTGAATTGATGCTGTAATAATGAATACAAATAATGTTACCACATTGCTTATGGGAAGTACCTAATTCTAAAATATCTAACCCAACGTACGGAACAAGAGGCTTTGGTATAAGGATAGCTGTATGCCCCGCGTAGGCCATCAACAATGGAAGTGCTGCAATTGCTGGCAGCACTAATTTTCTGTCTCACAATTACAGGTAATTAATTGTCTGTCACAAAAGTAATTTTGAAAGTAACGCAGAAGAAACAATGAAGCTTCTGAAATGAGAGTGAACTTGGTTGCGGCTATAAAAGGGAGGCTATATAAATAAAACTCACACTCTCCAAGGTACATCAAGGACATCATCAATAAATCCTAACAGAATCATGAAGCAGATTGATGCTAGTGCCGCATTGTATTCAACTAGCCACTTCACAACAAAAAAAAGTCAAAGTGTTAGATTTCTTGAATATAGAATATAATAGCTCAAATAATCTAAGGAAGACCAAAACAGAAATTTGGAAAAAAACAAGCAACAGCGGAGAAAACTGTCATTTTTTATGGGACCATTATAAATATGTTTATGAGAGATGCTGGACTTTTTGCTTGTAACTGAATTGATGGTTTTATAAATTTGGTTAGCTTTCAGATATAAAATCAAAATGCCAAGGCATAACCATACAAGTACCCATAGGTGGGCATGTAAGAGGCTCATGACTATGCTTTAGAGTCTAGTACAAGAGAAAACATACAGAAAGAAAATGGCTGAAATAGAGATCTAAAAAGTTCTCCAATTTTTAACCACGTAAGGTTTTCTTCTTTTATATCTTCACACTTCACAGTAAAACCAACTGGATAATGCTGCACGCCTGCCCTCTCAACTGATGTCATTTATGACTTCTTTTACGCACATAAACACAGCCAATAAATCATTTAGGTTATATTTTATTTAAACTGATATTGTTACAAAAAGTTCCCTTCCCCACTCCATCTGTAACCTGTGTTAGGCCCAAACATCATATAATTTTCCTTTTTTATCTGGTGATTTGAGATAAGCTCATGAATCTATAATAGGGCGGCAGAGAAACTAAAGGTTCAAAACCTGTAGAAAATTAAATAGTAAATGTTGATCATGTTTCACAATAAAGACCTTACAAGAGTGCAACGAGACAAATATACTTACATTTGAATCTTCCGTGAAGTTAGAATACTGAAACAGTATTGCGACAACGAGAAACACTATCCCCACGACAATGCCTAATGATTCAGGCCTGCATAACATTTATTGGCAGTAAGGTTAATCAAAAGAAGCTTAAATCCGGGTATTATATTTTATTAAATGCAAACCCACCGTACACAAAATAAAGCTAATCGAAGTACATAACCTTAGCCACAATATTAACACAGTGCAGAGAGTTCTTAATGCCCATTGTAACTTCATTCCGTTGAACAAAAGGTGATCTAATTTTAACAGAGGTAGACTCAAATGATTTATTTATCTTTAACTTGAAAGAGCAATTCAATAAGTAATATATATATATATATATTAAATAGAGTTCCCCAACTGAGTACATAAAAGTGAACCAACCTAATAACATCAAACCCCATCACAAGAATTGATAATTCAAAAAACCCAGAAACTGAAACCAAAATTAAATAAGACTTACACTTTAATGGCTCCCTCAGGGGTACCTCTCTTGTTAATATCGAACCCAAACAAATTTCTCTTCAGGAGGCGCTTCGATGCCACTGGAATCATAGAAACTGTGATTAAAAATCCAACAAAGCTGAGGAGTGCATTGGTCAAAATCGATTTTTTCAGTTCATAATCTATTTTGTAGTGAGAGAAGATCAAGTAAAAATAGGGGATCGAGAATATGGAGAAGAATTTGAGGATTGTAAGAATTTTTTCAGGCCGAAGGGGAGATGGGTCCGAATTTGCGGGTTCTGGTTGGGTTAAGTCAGGTTCGGGTCTTGCCGTCGAAGCGTTTGTAGCTGAAGATCGCCTCCCAGCCGCCATTTTCGCAGTCTACACTGTTAATTACGTCTATTTATATAGGAGAAAGGACAGTAAAAACAGTGCTTACAAGGATGCGGATCTCGTAGCAGCACCAATAAGATTCATACACACGGATACAATTTGTCACGTGTGAGAGATCGATTGATGATGTGTCAATATTCTGCTGGTGGTCGTGGCCATTTACAGCAATAGAATTAGAAAGACTTGTCATATTTTTGGGTCGGGGGGGGGGGGGGTGCGGGGTTGG
>CAVNYN010264102.1:0-39579 GCA_963692815.1 Nyctanthes arbor-tristis | reverse complement strand
CCTCGGATCACTCACAGCCTTCCTCATCAGATTTCCCCGTGTCCTACCTGAATTAGCATCCTTCATCTTTATTAGGTTCTCTAACTGCTGTTCGCCGTATGTGCAAGTGCCCGTGCTTCACACCGTTGATTACCTAGCCTCTTAAACTATGCGTTTTCTCCCTCTAACACACAGCGTGCCAGGCGTCTCAACAAAGATCATATTTTGCTTTTGATTTAATCAAGTAAGTTTGCTTATTCTTTATTTTGTTACTCTTTTATGTAAAATGGATTTAATTTTTGTGAGTCTGTCAAATCGTGCTTCTGATTTCAAATTCATGGGAGAATTTGGGAAAATAGTTGATTCCGATTGGGGTTGAATAAAGTTTTATGTGCTGTTTTTTATATAATGATTGTTGCTTAATTGTACCATAATTTTGCTTATTCAACAATCGTTGCCCTAATTTAAATAGAATTGGGAATTTATTAGTATATTAAGACTTGTTTTATGCACTTTATAATTTGTGAAAATCATTATGATGATGGGAACAACATCAAATTTGAGGTTGGAACATGAATATACTATAAGGGGAATCAAACAAGGATTAAGTATATCTAAAATAGTTCTGATTATATTAGTTTTGATCATTTTCTATAGAAGTTAATCGTTTTAGTAGAAGTTATAAGCTTAGTAAACTGGTTTTCTGGACTCTTTTTTTGGTCTAACAGAGTGGGGAATCTTATTTGCAAATTCGGTTTTGGCTATTATGTGATTGTGAATTAAACTTTGGTTTCCCTAAGTAATTAAACTTTTTAGGAGTATCAATCATTATAAGGTAGAAGCTGACAATATAATGAAAGTGTCTACATTGGAATATCAAACGTTTAATTGGTTCAAGCAACTTAGTTAATAAAGCAAAGCCAGGATGATGGAGGTGATGAAGTGACATGGAGAAGTTCTCCAGTCAACGAGCGGCTCCATTAAATGTCAAAGCAGTTTCCTGGGATGATTAGAGTTTTGGCAGACTTTTCAAGGTTAAACTCTATGAGTTTTCAGCAATGTTCTCAGAGAAAGGTAAGATTTCCAGATTTTACATTGATCCTCTCCTTGCAGTACCATACAGCTTATATTGGCATGTGCAAGCTTCTCCTGGCAAGCTTCTCCTCAATCAAATTTCAAGGTTTATTTGATTTATAAAACGTTAATTTGACTATGGCTTTTGGTAAAGCACTTGGGTATTAAAGTTGCCTATGGCTTCTCAGGCTTTGCATTTGCTTAATGAACAAAGCAGAGAAGAGAGAGTGGTGCATTTATGGGACGAATGGTAAGTTGATCTAGCTCTCGAATTACTGATTGCTTGATGCTGAGGCTAGCAAAGAGCTACCTTGACAAATCAAAGTAAAATAGAATTTATCAGCTCAAAAATAGTAACGAGTAGTGGTGGTCAAACTTATGAAACTATGACATTTGTTGATCAGGTGCAGAAGTTTGTTAGAAAACTCATTATATTTCCATTATCTACACATGTAAACCCTCTTTCTGGACTCTCATGATGCGATAGTTGTCTAAAATCACAATCCTGTTATTTTGCTTCCTCTACTCAGGTTTTTTAGTGATGTTGCTCCTGGATATATTGTTCATGTCATTGGTGAGTTTGATAGTCATGGGAGGTGTGATGTAAACCGCACGACCAATTTTCTGATTGTCCACTCTGACATTTTGGTGTCTGGCAGCTGGGTATTTCAAATGATTCTTTCTAGCTATCTTAACTCCATACTTGTCATTTTGAGTTTCTGCCTAAATGTAAATTATGCTCAACTGTAAATTAGACACAGTGCTCAATGCTTTACATTTGAGGATTCTTAAATTGTTGTCTTATTCTTTTCACAGGGTTTTCCTTCAAAAAGTGATTCATTTTTAAGAATGTTGCCTGGGAACCTTAATATTTGCTATCTGTTCAATATGAAGGAGCTCTTAAAATCTTCCAATGTTTCAATGTTTCTACAAGCCCAATGACTTGTTGATTGGTTACTCAATGACGTCGTTGATGTTGTAGGGAAATTGCAAAGCATCTTTCAATTCCACTGGTGGAACTGGATTGCAAAGTGCTTATTAAAGATTCATAAAGGTAGCTGGGGAAGATTATAAGCCAAAGAATGCAAAATCAAATGGTGGCCAAGAGGCTGCACCCATGGGGAAAGTCGATAACGCTTGACAAATTGAGGAAAATCTAGTATAATCAGAAATTTTTATTCCCATTATAATCTTTCAAACATTGTACCATAGGTCAACTAGATTTAGAATTATATACTGTTATGATATTCTTTTCCCTTTCGTAAAAAAAAAGGGAGGTAGATATTCTTTTGTAATTGCAATGTTTGAATATTTACTCTTTAAAATGTTACGTGATTAGAATTTTTATGACAAATATCATTATTGTTTTAGTTCTTCGTTAATTAGAATTTTTTTTTCTAATGAAACGTGAATTAATAATAATAATAATAATAATAATAATAATAAAGGTGCCATATTGTTTATTTATTTAATTTAATTAAATTTTATTAGGGGAGCATAGATATGTCTCTACGTTGAATATTTATTTTTTATTTAATTAATATGAGAATGCTCATAACCGCCCCTATTGTTTAATTGGGGCATTTAATTAGATGCTACTAATAGAATAATCCTACGTGGCATATACATTATTAGGGGTATTTTTAGTGTCCCACTCACCTCTATCTATTATTAGAGGCACCATTTATAGGGACATTTACTAATCCGCCTCCCATGCTCTTAGGGGCATTTTAACTTTATTTTCTGTCTCTAATTAAATTAATTGGGGCATTTATAAATGTCCTTAATACTCTCAAAGTTGATAGTGTTCAGGAATTTATACATAATAATCTTCAAGATTATTAATGTGATAGCATGCTACATCCCCATAAATATGAATATGTTAATTATAGCATGTCATGTGAAATTCAAAACTTAATCCAATGAGCAACGTATCAATTACGATGCATGGATTTATATAAGTTTATCATATCGTGACTAGAATATAATAAAGTATGATAAAGAGGAGATAAATAGTGGCTTTCATATTTACATTCATCCATAATAGACCGCCACAATTATTTTAAGAAATGAATCAATTAAGAGATAATTCATAATCTCCTTTCCATTGTAAATAAAATACCAAAAATTCATTGAATTGAATTTTGGCCTTCCATCTCTATATATGCACATAAAGACTTGTGACTCAAATTAATTTTTGAGATCAAGTCATATACGTGACAAAAGTAAAAAAGACCACTAGTTTGACTCTTTCATAATGATAATACAAATTTCGGAATAATCTTACAATTAAATTGATAGGTCATTCAAATTATCTAATCCAACTAAGAAGACATACAAATTAATTATCTAAAAGAAAACATATATATAATAATAAAATTCTTTGTGCATAGTTTACATAATGAAAGAAAACAATTAATCACAACTATGCATGATGTGGTGTTCATATGACCATAGAAAAATGATCGATGAAACCACCGATGCTCTCGACAGAAGAGAGGAAAAAGAAGACAATAAAATCATATCTAAAGAAGAGAAAGAAAAGCAATTAACAGCGGTTCGTGCTGATAACGTGTTATAAAATAAAAAGAAAATACGGAAAAACAGAGAGAAAATAGAAAGAAAACTCAAGAATTCTGTGTATATTATAAGAACCAAAGACCCCTATTTATAGGTACAATTCTAGGGTGTTAGGAGTAGAGTAGTTATTCACAATATAATTAAATAATTTACAACAGAAATATTAAAGTTTACCTATATTATTCTATATATACCCTTACATTTTATTAACTACAATAATTCTACTTGGACAAAAAAATAAACAAAGAGAGTGACAAAATAGACATGTGACCTATGTAATTACTATTGATATAAAAGTGATGTAATGTGTTGAAAAATAGGATTCTGTTATGTGTCAGTTTTATTTAACTTTTTTTGTCATTTTGTTCAAATAGGAAAACTCTATTAAATAAAAATACTTTCATTTAATAAATAGTTGATACGGAGTAATAATAACATGATATATTAATTATTAAGGATATATATATATTTATATGTAAAATGAAAATTAAAGACATGCTAATATGATAAGTAGACATTTTTATTTTTGATAGACAAAAATAATATATGGGACAATCTTTGTTGGACACGATGGTTATTAAATTTATCTTTAATAATTTATTTCTAGTTATCTAACATGATCCTATTTAATTTCCAATGTCCCCTAAAGTTTTCAAATTACGAACATTAAATAAAAACGTGGTTATATCTGGAAAACTTTTTTTTTAACTTTTTTCTTATTTACAAAAAAAGCCAATAATTAAATGACTTAAATAATATTTTTAATATAAACATGTTTTCTTTAAATACACTCCAAAATTTATACCCAATCTATTTTTTTATGTTCACGACAAACAAGAACCCTAATAGAAGGGAAAAATACAAACCCTATTGAAATTTAATTCGAAATTGATATCAATATTCATATATACATATATGCTACAAACGTCGAGTAGAGTCTTGTTATTATTATAATATTTTAATCAAAATTTTCATATTTTATTGTTTGTTGTGCTACCATTTTCCTTCAAATTCCTAGTTAAAAAAAAAAAAAAAAGAAGAAGAAGAAGAAGCATATAACTCCTACTAAAACTTCGCAATTTCCTATTCCACGTAGAAATTGGCAATTTCATGTTCATGCATATTGATTTCTTAGCTTGTGTGCCGTTTCTTTTCCTCCATTCAATAATCTTTAGCCTTTTTGGTTAGTAGTTTTGGGATTTCAATTTACGTATGTGTAGAATGATGAACTAACTATGAATAGAAGAGGGGCATGGTGTACGATTTATTTATTTAGTTATTTATTTATTTATTCTTTTTGTTTTATTTTTAAAATATAGAGTTAGATTGCTAAAGTAATTGTGGTTTACATACAAAAACTAGATTTTTTTCATCCCGTGCTTTCCACAAGTAGATTTATAATGCACATTCATATAAAATTTGACGTGTGAGTGTCGACATAATATCATAAATAAAGTACAATATATCAGTTGTATTATTTATAATTACAAATTGATATACGAATTACAAATTACCAACCTATATAAAATTGTAATAATTAGCAATCAGATGATCGAATCACAATCAACTACAGTAATATGAGTCTAGCATCCTACCCTTACGTTGTATGGGAAAACTAATTCCCAAAAAAAAAAAAATCAATAATAATGAACAATAAAATATTAAACAAATATGTGCGATTGGATTTTCATAACAAAACCAGTAAATATACACTTTTGATTTAGTATTTAACACATTAAATTAATATTTTATAAATAATATATTAATAGTTACCCGTTTATATACTCTATTAATACTTTAGTATATTTTTTACGTTTATATCATTTAACTTATTTAATATTATTAGTTAACAGTCTAATAATACATATGGGGTACGTACATTCCCGAATTCACTCGATACTCGTTCACATAAAAAATTTCATATCCATAAAAAAGTACCTCATGAGATACCATTTTAACTAGATAATGCCTCGTTTCCTCTCATATATTTTTATTTGGGTGATACTTCGTTTTATTTTGTACAAATATCTATAATACCACATTGCTATTTTAGTCTAGAAATTAACAAATATAATCTTCAAAAAAGTAAAATAACCGAATAATGACAATCGTTAGAGGCGTAATGACTATATTGATAAATAAAATATTAATATGACAAACATTTTCATCCAAAATTGATATGTTAATAGTTATGTCTAAAATTAATTATTGATTTTTATTTTATATATATTTGAACAAATTTCTAGTATTTTAGGACGACGTATAATATACTATAATTTATTCATTTCATAACTATCGGTCAAACACAAAACGTGATTTTTGTATGAATTCTTGAGTCTCAAGAACATAAACTTGAATATAACAATACAAAATTATGTTCTTCTTCTTAATTGGGCTAATCACTATTAGAGAAAGTTAATTAACATTCAATATTAGGAAGGGAAAAACATTTATAATTGTTAAGAATGAGATATATGGTTATTTGTGTCATTTTAATTTTGGCTATTTTAGTATATTTTGAAAAATTGGTGAGATTAATAAAAAAATATAGTGTCAATATAATTAGCCTTTAAGTATATATGTGGTTAATAGTAATATTTTTTTGAGTGAAAATAGTCGAAAGTAGTAATATATAAATGAAAATTGTTAACAAATAAAAGAGTTGGTATAATAGTTTAAAAGCTACTCTTAACATATAGATCACGAGTTCAATCATTTACTATTACATTTATAAGAATTTTTTTTTTATGAAAAGTGATAGCCAGTGTTGTGCCACATAAAATTATAATTGTGTCGGAAAATTGTTGTATTATATGTTATTATAAGACTATTATTATATGATTACATTTGTAACAATTTCTTTATGAAAAGTGACAGCTGGTGTGGTATGTCATTATAAGCAATTGTGTCATATAGAACTTTAGGCGGGAAACATTTTTTAATTGTGCCAGATGAAATTATAATTGTGCCAGAAAACTATTGCATTATATATTATTATATGATTGCACTTTAATAGTGGTGTATTTATCAAGTGGTGCGATTACTAAAAGGAGTGATGTAGATATAACTACCCTAAATAAAATTTAATATTTTTACAATTAACATATTAATGTGCCTATCCAATGAGATATTTAATAAGTATATAATTATATAATTATATATTATAACTAGATATAACCGAAAATGGCTTGAACTTCAAATTTGTTTCTTTTGAGGAAATTTTAAGAATACGCCCTGTGTTTAGGGCACTTTGCCCTTTTAAATACCTTTTTTTTTTTTTTGGAAAACCTTCCTTTTTGAATTTATATATTTCACATATTAAATTTTAGTCAATGGTAAAAAATATCATTTTCCTAGAAAAAAGAAGTATAAAAACACTCGTGGCCATGTTGATGCCACAATTTTTTTATATATTCACACTATATATTTAAATTGCAATACATACATTTCATTAATTTAATGTTACACTTATATTCTTAAATTTATTTTCTCTCGTTATTTTTAACATCTACTTTCAATATGCACGATTAGCAACAGAATTTTAGTAACAGAACCAATTTTTTTACTATTAGCAACAGAATAGTAACGAGATCGGAAGAGCACATGGAATTAGTAACAAAATCGTTTTGTTGCTACTTTTCCATTACCAATATGTTATTGAATAGTAACGGAAAAAAATATTACTATTAGCAACAGAATAGTAACGTATTAGTAACATAACGCACATGGTCAAGGAATTAGTAACGGAATCACTTCTGTTGCTAGTTTTTGTTACCAATCTGTTACGAAATAGTAACGAAAACAATTTGTTACTATTAGTAACAGAATAATAATGTATTAGAAACAGAACGCGTATAGCTACAGAATTAGTAACGGAATCATTTCTGTTGTTAATTTTTCGTTACCAATTTGTTATTAAGTAGGATCGCAAACAATTTGTTACTATTAGCAATGAATTACTAACAATTTTGTAACGAATGTGGTTGAGGCAAAATTATGAGAACATACTTTATAAAAATTATGAGGTTACATACGAGCAAAGATATATGTAGCCTGGTGGTTGGGACTTTGTTCGCCAACCACCAAGACTAGAGTTCGAGTCCTCACAAGAGCATTAAGGGTAATTATTTTCTTCTTAAATTCTAGTCCACGATTAGTAACGGAATTAGCAACAAATATTGAGTAACGCTTTTATCCGTTGGTAATTTAATAACGCCCGAACGTGTTGCTAATTAGGCTAAGTTTAGCAACATAAGTAGGACTGTTGCCGTTCAGTAACTATTTTCTCTATTGCTAATTTGGTAACGAAAAACTAAATTTGTGGCTAAATTAACCACCATGGAATTAGTAATGGTTTTAGCATCAGAACGTTTCCATTACTATAGCTAATTAGCCACGGATTAACCCGTTTAGCAATAAAAATTTCCATTGCTAATCGTACATTTTCTAGTAGTGATTGCATTTGAGAACAATTTTTGTCCAAATATTTCATTAAGAAACTATCTGAGTCTTTTAAATAATTAAAAGACGATAAATAATTAAGGATAGTTACGTAACTTTCCTTTATTCTTAAAGTGTGCAAACAAAAATTTTGGATGGAGCCAATGAGGCCTTACCTCATTTGGTTAGAGGGCTAAAGTTGAGGCCCTGGGACGTAGAGGTCTCGGGTTCGATTCCCCCATGTGGGGGTTTTGTCTACATTTTATATGTAGTTTGTAGTCTTTGTATAGGAGTTTGATTTCTTGTAGTTCTCTATATAGGGGTTTCTATTATTGATTTCGGTGAACTGTGTTTCAGAAGGATATATATCTATATGCACTTGTAATGCCATGATACGGATTGTAATTGTACTTAAAAAAAAATTAGATGGAATTCCATTATTTCAAGCAAGAAGTACTAGTCAATAGCAAGTTGTGAAAAAAAATGATATAAAATTGTTATGGATATGAATATATAAATAAGTAAAATTCATGGATAATAAAAAAAAATGTAATTGAAATATATAGGATGCACATATAAAAAACGTGATGCCAATATAATTTCACATAAAAAAATTAAAATTGCTGTTTTATAAAGGGTTAATTCACAAATCGTCCCCAACCTCTGGATTAAGAACCGATTTCGTCCCCAACCTTTTTTAAGACACCTCACAGCCCCCAACCTTTCAAAAATGCACACAAATCGTCCCCGTGGATGATTTCTGTCCAAAAGTGCCGTTAAGTATGAGTTTGCCCTCCACGCGAGTTTTAGGCTAAAGGGCATGAATGGAAAATCAGAAAATGACCTTTTCCTTCCCTCCAATTTCAGTAGTAGATTACATATATATAAACCCATTCCCTCCCCAAAAATGAATTCCATATTAGAATACTTGTCTGAAAATGAAGGAAGAGAGAGTTTGTGGATGTGGTGGGAGAATGCCACTACGGACATCATGGACCAATACTAAACCAGGAAGAAGATTCTTTGCATGTGAACATTCGGTAATGAGTTTCTTCTTCCCCTAAATCTACATCTGAATTTTTTGTTGATTTGACTGTGAAATTTCATAGGGAATGAGTTGTCGCTACTTTTTATGGTATGATCGACCCATGTGTGAACGTTCAAAACTAGTGATTCCGGGTCTACTAGCAAAGATGCACAGTCTTGAGGTAAAAATCCAAGATTTGAAAGCCGAGAATTTGAGATTGGAGACTAGGATAAGAAGGTTAGGGAGAGAAAACACTCGTCTACAGATGGAGCATAATATGGTTCAACTCAAGTAGAGGCGTCTACGAATCCCCATGCTTGAGGGCAGACGTTCTCTAATCTTGACAGCGATCGGCTTGTTTCTGATTTGGAAAATATTTTTTAGAACTCACATGCCAATACTATGTAACGAATCCTATGTAAGATGATGTGTTTTGAAACATTGCTAAATGTAATCCAACATTCCATGTTTTGCTATGAAATGAATATTGCGCATGAATCTTCTGTGGAGAGAATGAGCTTGGGAGGGGATCTAGAAACCAAGTAAAGGTTAAGGATGAAATGTCAAAAAGAAATGAAACGTTGGGGACGAATGGTGCGAAACCTTTAAAAGGTTGGGGACCCATGTTGCCAAAATTCTGAAAGGTTGGGGACCTTTACTGCCAAATCTTTCAAAGGTTGTGGATGCGAGTAACACCTAACACTGATGCATTTTCCTGCGTCAAGCAGATCTAAAATAGCTATGGTCAAGATCCAGAAACTCAAGATTAAGGCCACGCTACATTTCAACCATACACAATGGATATATGGTTCAATAAGCCTTCATAGTCAGCAAAACAATATACAAATCTACAACATCCTATGGTTATCAAAGCTAATATCACTTAAGCTTCATGAATTTACATACCAAATGCCTGGGTAATCATCCAAAGGAAC
The DNA here is from genome assembly GCA_963692815.1 of Nyctanthes arbor-tristis. NCBI lineage: Eukaryota > Viridiplantae > Streptophyta > Magnoliopsida > Lamiales > Oleaceae > Nyctanthes > Nyctanthes arbor-tristis. The sequence goes on along the minus strand of CAVNYN010264102.1, from coordinate 29,544 downwards.
AAAAACAAGTGTATAAAAACCACTGCCATAGTAAGTATCCAAAATAACAGATTAAATATACAAAAGACACCATCCTACACTCCAGCTATACTCTATACTATGCAGTGGTGGCCAAACAGTAACAAAATGGAAGTCGGCAGTGCCAAACTCAAGATTTTCCTTTGCTATGGCCTTTGGTGTTGCCTCCATTACTCTCAGCCAACAATTCTCTGCACTTGGTTGTTCTCTTCGGCCACCGTATTTCACTTCCACTACTAGAAGATGCACACTGTCGCTGGAGTTAGTTCTCGCCAGAAGGTTCGACAATAATATGGTGGGGGGTTCAACGTGGATGAGACTAGGGATGATTGCCTTTGTGAGTTCCAAGGTGTATTTTTGAAGTCTTGTTCAGTTTGATTTATTGTTTATACCGTATTTACCTTAGAGGCTAAAATTCACACAGAGTGCAATCTCATACTTAACGGCACTTTTGGACGGAAATTATCCACAAGGATGATTTGTGAGCATTTAGGGGCATTTATGAAAGGTTAGGATGATTTATTGAAATACATATGGCGCACATGGGGTCGAAAGTTTTTTAACAAAACTTTCAGAAAGTTTTTGAAAATTTTCCAAAACGTGAATTAGTCAAAACTAATTTAAAACTTGTTAATAAATTATTTCATTACATATTCTCAATGCACAATATTTGCAAGCTATATACTACTTCCGTTCCGTAAAAATAGACCCGTATCAACTAATTTTATGGATTAAGAAATGTAAATTAATGTAGTTGGAAATAAAAAATTTTTATACTTAATTCCCTAATATACCCTTATTCAAGACCAATTTAATTTAATATACTACAAATTTATTAGTATTTAAACTAAGAGTATATTTGAAAAAGAAATAAATTGTTTAACCTCGTTTATCTAAGTGGACTATAATGTTAGACAAATAAAAATAAATACCACACTTATTTTTTTGGGACAGAAGTAGTATGTTTTAAAATTTTTGAAGTCTACAGTTTCTTTATTTTCTCTTTTCACTTTTAATTTCTAGTACTCATTACTCTCTTCTCAAATTTTCCATTTTTTGTCGCATCATTTTCTCCCCGTTGGTTTGCATTAGAGATGCTCCACACGTAGTGATACACCGCCCATCCAAACAGGCGTTTGCCCCTAATTAATTACCATTTAGGGCGTATATCTTATTTTGCCTATAATTTTTTTATGATTTATTTTAATTCCCATAATTCTATCTGGAGATTGAAGAAAAACTCAACTTGAAAGGATAATGGAGATCCCAAGAAACCAATGTTAAGGAGACACATATTTGTATTTATATTCTTAAAAATACATTTTGAAAATAAGGAAAAGTTGTATGAAGAAAAATTCGAAATAACATTTTATCATTTTGAGCTTTTCAATGTAGAATTTGAAAATACTAAAAATAAGGAAAAGAAATCCTTAAAGAAATCCTTCTTTTTTTTTAATATTTATTCTTAAAAGATAAAATTAAAAATAAATTCAAAAATAAAAATTGAAATATAAAAAGAACATGCCCATTAGCAACAGAACTATTCACTTGTGTTACAACTTTTTTGGTAAAGCTCACCTTGAAAAGCTAATTGTTAAAGGGAGTGAGTTCATGCGGTTATAAACCCCATATAAATCACGTCACATGATTTTTCAATGTGGGACAAGTTCCGTACCTTGCAATTAGAACCATACCAACAGGCTATGCAGTCCTGACACGGCCACAATAGCAGGCTATGTACTAGTCCTGGATGAATTCACTGTCATGCTGATGTCACCTCCACTGTCACACAATTGAAACCGGAAACTATCACTGATACCAATTATTTCAATTTGTAGAGTAAAGTGGAGAACACATTCTCAAGAGCTAGTTGTTAACAGTAAGAGGTGCCCAACAGGCTATAAAGACTCCACATGAGTGACATAATTTTTCGATGTAGAACAAGTCGTTTACCTTGCAATTGAAACCATAATAGTTTGCTAGATGTCGCGGGTCATTCAGGGAGAACCCTTCCGCACTTGGCTTGATCCTCTGGTGCGGGAGTGTCGGGATCATCAAAAGGTAATTGCTACTTGCAATTCTTGTTTCATTCGAGTAAATTTCTATTGAAACATTGCTCACATTAATTCACTTCACTGCATTTCAAGAGAAGAAAACGGGATAAGATGGCCCTAGCTGATGGTGCGACAAACTGTCATCCGCTGGTGCTAGAAAGTTTTCATCATCAGCCAATTTCAACGTTAACGTTATAACCTGATCAATCTCCACATAATTTGTATAAGCGGATCGGAATACTGCCAAAGAAATCATATACATACGAAGAGAATGTACAAGTTCACTCAAAAGATATAATTACCCTTGAAGAATTTAATTATTATATATAATATAAAGCGATCTGGTCAGCTGGAGCCCTTGTGCATCAGGGAAAACCTGCCAGCAAAAGAGTAGTATCCAAAAGAGCAGGCATAATCTACTCAACTCTGTCTGAAAGTCTAATCGAGGGCCAACCATGGAAGCAGCAAAAAGTGTTGATTTCCATGCAAATCCTTGGCAGATCGCAGTCCTTGCTTGTCATACCTTAGGTTCATTGTCTGTTCGACCTTAAAAATGTTTGAATGATCTTTATTGTTCTCTTCATTCATGTACACATGTCTAAAAAGCATGTAAAAATCATAGTTTTATTTAATATTACCAAAAGGGGTATATATTATATGTATGTGCGTGTGTTTTTGGAAAATTCCATGGTCCCTCTTTTTATTTCATTAGATCTAAACCAGTGTCCCCTTCTGTTTCAAGATCCCATGAAATTGTTTTGTATTTTCTGAATCAGCAGATTCAAGAGATCGCTTGATACCCTCCACAACTGTATAATAATATGCATATATATATATATATATATATATATATATTTTAACTTAAACTCTGCAATATACTCCAAGTTACATTAAAATAAATAAAATAAAAGCGCCCGCACACTGCTAGTTGCAGCGAAGGTAATATAGCCCGAAAATTTTGAGTTATTTAGCTGGTTCCTTCACCTACTACAAACTCTTTCTTCCATGACTCCAAGAAATGAAAGTAATTAATACACTTTCAACTGGGGAAAGCAAACCTTAGATGCTCTATTGAAAGTTTCTATGTATGATTTCATTATTTATTAAAAAAAAAAAATTCTATGTATGATGATAAGTAATTTCTTTACACACGCTCACACACATACCAAAAAGGAAACAGAATTAAACATCTTTCTTGAATTTCCATAAAGAGATTAACTGTAATAAAGATTAATATCCAAACACTTGGAGTTCAAAATCAAGAAAAAGCAAATTATAGTTGTAGAAGCTTAATTAATCTCATGCAAAAAGGGGTTTAGCTAGCTAGGGTTTTCACCGTTTCAAGGTCGAACAGACAACGAATCAAAGGTTAACCATAAAAAGGACTGCTCAATTGACAAGCACAGCATGGAAACCACTCACCCGATAATCGAGTCCTTCGTTATAACATCATCCAATCTTTCGAATTTATTCGGTTTTGAAGCTAACAAAAATGGTTGAATATATATGTGAACAGAAGAGGCAGTAAAGCATCAAGAAACTCAGAAATTCAGCAGCAGAATTGGAAGGAGAGAACAAAAGTAAGCCAGTTTTTGGATTCAGGGGGTTCTTTTGAATCCAATGATTTTGTGTATTTTGCACTCACAAGGCGGTGTTGACATGATTTATAGACCAACAAAGGGTGAAAATTTCCATGGAAAAACTCGTACGTGCGAGAAAAATAAATAAATGTAATTTGCCTATAACTGGTGCAGTCGCACGTGACAGTTGGGGGGTTTGTGTTTGACTGACCGGTGACATTTTTATCATCACACCAAACCAATTCCCAAATGCCACACATGCATGCAGCAAAATTTTACCAAAAATAACAATTTCTTCTCTTCTCTTTTTCCATTATATATATTTCAATTTTCAGGAATATGATTTGCTCGGCCAATTAGTTGCGTCCACATCATCAACTGACCCGCTTCTAAGTCATTATAAATAATAATTATGTTGCTTCGATTTAAAAAAAAAAATTGAAATAATCATATCACTGCTGTTTTTTTTACTACCATTTTTAACCTATTTGTGGTTGTCAGGTGATGAGATACGAAAAGCACTGCTCCATAAAGCAGCTGAAATTATCTTGAGGTTGACAAGTTTGTGGGTTAGAAGGTGAAAACAATAAAGTGTGGGGACTAACAAATTTCACTTGTTATAATAGTGTCCACACAAATGTCCCACCAAACCACTTCATTTTCTCACGCTAGATCCAGAGGCCTGAGAGGGTAAGTAAACTATGTAGCTACTAATAAAGGAATCTGCTACCATTTTTGTATATATGCTTTTGTACAGTATAGACACTCTATACGGCTTCAGCTTATTAATGACAAATGGTCGACCTTTATTTTCCTCTTGTCCTTTCGACGATTACAAAGTCATCAAAGGTTACAGATGCGGCATTTAGAAATATAAGAGTTTTCGAGGAGTACAAGGCCGTTCAAGGTTACATATGCGACATTTACTTTCCTCTTGTCTTTTCGACCAGATATAACTATTCAAGTGATATATATGGATAAAAATTTTCACAAGGTATCGTGTTCATAGGAAAACCTCTGAAAATAACAATGGGTCCAGTGTGGGCTCCACTGATTTGTGAGAGGTGATCATATATGAGTACTAAGTCCATCCGAGAGAATTGGGTATATATAGGTGTATATAGTGAAGAATCATGGACTTTTAAATAAGTTGTGACCTTGCATGTGCGATAGGTATATGCAGTGAAAAATTGTGACTGTTTAGGTTAATTAGTATAGTAGTGGCTTAGTAGGAGGTAAAGTACGGTAATCGCTCAATTGTATCTTGATCTAAAGTGATGCGATCCAATTAGGGACGTAAAGGAGTCGAGTCGAGTCGGCTCACAATTCTAAAATCTCAGCTCATCTTTAGCTAGAGCATTTAGGCTCAAGCGGGGGAAAAAAGCTCAAGTTGAGGCTAGCTTAGTTCACCTAAAAAAAGTTGAGCTCAGAGCTTGAATGTTTTTTCTCGTTAGCTTTATTTCTCATTTTATTATGAAAATACTAAAAATTATATAAAACAGGGCATATTCCTTTTACAGGCCTTGTTGCCCCACAAATACTAGTTGGCCCACACAGGCCCAATAAACTTGCGCTCGGCTTGGGCATTGCCTCAATTTAAAAGTGACTCTAGTTTTGACCTGTCTTATGCATGCTGCGAACCGGCTCAATTAGAGTTTTTTATTAGTTGAGCAGCGGGCTGTCCAAACTGACCAACTCGTTATGTGTCCTTAGATCTAGTGGTCAACTTAATTTATATATATGCTAAAAAATTTATGCTCAATTTATTTTTCTTTTCTGATACAAAAGGATATACTGAAGGGAAAACATGGGAGAAGTAGGTGTGATTCGAACCCAAGATATCCTGTCTTGAATGTGAGAACCCAACTATCGTATCATTTGTTCTAATCACATTATTACTATGCTCAATTAAGCACATGTTCACAAATCATTTATATTTAAAAAGTAAAAACGGTTTTTACGGAAATGTATAGCAGAAAGTTTTGCTGTACACGTGAGTCCTATCAAAATATATATGTGGATGTAATTACTTTTGACTAAATTCTATTTTTAAATAAAAATAGTTTATAAGGGGCTAAATAAGAGGTTGAATATATATTTACAAATTAAACTATTTCATTACACTTCGACAAACCAAATCAATTCAAAAACTATCCCGAAGAAAATAAACAAAATTCTTTTTGCATTTAAGGGAATTATTTTATGTGAAAAATGTCATTTTCCACTCAAATATTTGTAGGTCAGTCAAGTAAAATTTCATTTTTCATCTTAAGCAAAAAAAAAAAAGTGGAGATTTCCTAAAATCAAAGGAAAATAAATTCTTACGGGGAAGATCCGAAAAAAATTTCCATGGAAAATAATAAAAAACAAATAATTGTCTTCTCTATTGATGTGGGTTAGTTGTCAGACCTATAAAGCCATCGTGCACATTTGCAATTGGTACGATAAGATGAACTTTCTGGTTTCATAACATGAAGACTGTAATTTTAATAATATGATCTATCACTAGCCGTTGGCACTTTATGACGCCAACAACTAACCTAGAAAATAAAACACTAGAAAACAAATAATTGTCTCATTTATTAGCAGGTGTTAGCTGATAGATTTGCAAGATTTGCGTTTCACATCAACTATTTGTGAGATGAAAACGAGTTCACGCTAAAACGGAACTAATAATTCTATCAACTATTTGTGAGATGAAAACGAGTTCACGCTAAAACGGAACTAATAATTCTACGTGGTAGATATTTTGAGCAAAAGTCAACCAACTCTAGTTATATAATACTCTAATAATTTAATTAAGTAAAACTTCAAATAGAAATAAACATGAAAAATATCTCCTATGTTACTTTTAGACGGCTTAGTCAGCCAGGTAACCAATTTTGAAGAAGAAAGCACTTGCCACCCTTATTACTAAAGGTCTTTATTTTTGTTACATGTCAATCAGTTGATTCATTATTGTACGAGTATGCTAGAAGGAGAGCAACACCAAGCATAATAATTCATACTAAACTAAAAATAAGAATTGATTCAAATTTTATGTCAATAATATGTCAATTTCGTTTTTCTATTTCTATTTTCATAATATATTGTTCAATCCTTTTTTTTTTTTAATTAGTGCATTAAAGATGCTAGTATCGTGCAAGTGTTGTTTTCTATATATGTCGTTTTCTACCATAGGAAAAAAAAATTAGGTTTAATTCACGACTTCAATCCTAAAGTTGAGGAAGGCAGTCTCAATCATCCCATTTGCATTAAATTAAATGAAATTCACCCGATCCAGTGTTTGCCAAAACTTTAAAGTAAAATTTTTGTTTCTAAGTGAGCACGGGCCAAACAGCCCAGTTCATTATTCTTATATCCTTTTTATTCTAGGGTTAATTTCACAAAAAGTCCCTCAACCTTTGAGTTAAGAATCAATTTCATCTACAACCTTCTTTTCACTATCTTGGGTTTTCAACTTTTCATAAATGCGCACAATAAGTCACTTTTAACACTATTCCTTCAACTTTTCATGAAAAATAACGGTTATATCCTTTTAACTTTTTAATTTTATAAACAAAAAATTTAAAAATATTTAAAAAAAAAAAGAAACAACACACAACCCTACCCTACCTCAACCACCCTCCCAACTTACTGCCGGAAATGGCAGCAAAATGCTACCATTTCCGGCAGTAAGACTGGGGAGTGAATCCCCTCTATTTGCTACCGTCTCTAGCAGAAAATGGGGGGATTCACCCCCCCTCTCCCCCCTAGAAACACTGCCATGTTCCTTATTTTCTACCATCTTCAGCAGCAAATCGGTGGGATTCAATCCCCCCTCCCACAAAAAACTGCCAGAAATGGCAGCAATGCAACCAATTCTTACAGCGTTTCCGGAAGCAAAAATTTTGGAGGGGAAGGGTTAGCAGCATTCTTGCTGCCATTTCCGACAACAAGTTGAAAGCGAGGGGAGGGGTGGGGTGTTTTCTTTTTCTTTTTTTTTAATTTTTATTATTTTTAAATATTTTATTTACAAAATTAAAAAGTTAAAAGGTTGTAACTGTTATTTTTTATGAAAAGTTGAGGGAATAGTGTCAAAGTGACCTATTGAACACATTTACAAAAGGTGACGGACCCAGGAGAGCCAAAAAAAGTTAGGAATGAAAATGATTCTCAGTTCAAAAGTTGGGGACCTTTTGTGAGATTAACCCTTTATTCTATGCTTGTCATTTTTGACTTTGAAGTTCAATAAAGTTTCTATTTTAAATTTGAAAGTGGGTCGAATGTTTATGTCCTTTTTATTACTCTTCTATATTATGTTATTTTTTCAAGAAAATAGTAAAAGTTTGAAATGTCAGTGGCGAGACAGTGATCGGGGACCGCACAAAATGCATTGTGGCAGAAAAAAATGTGAAAAATTTGTAGACGGGGCATGATAATGCGAACGATGCAGTGAAAAAGCATGCTTTTTTTTTTTTTTTTGGGTTAAAAAAGGTGTAAAAGTATTATTCAACAAAAAGGGAACTGGGACTCCGGACCCCGTTTCCGTCCAAAAAAATTCCTGAAGCCCTCCCTCTTTTTATTATTATTATTTTTTTGCCCACTATTCTTTATATTATCATTTTTATTTATTCTTTTTTTGGCAACTATTCCTTATATTTTTTTATTTATTCTTTTTTCCAATTCTTGATTGCATAATTTTTTTATTTTTTGGGAAAATCCAAGCTACAGAAGATTGAATCTTTTACTTCCCACGTGTCATATAAACGGCCAAACTAAATGTGTGCTACATTTTAAAAATAAATTACATAATATATATTTATCATTTCTATTATTTATTTTCCTACAAATTTTTCTCCTTTAAGTTTATAAATTAACAATAACCCACCTATTAAACTGATGATGTGTAGGTACCTAATAACTATGTGTATTTATAAATTTATAAATTAACAATAGCTGGTCAAATAAACCGATGACTACGCGACATACATTATGCTTTATTATTCAAATTTAGACGTGCAATGAGAAATGAAAAAAAATTTTGAAAAAAGAAAATTATTGCTAAAAACACTAAACAAATTTATTGCTTTATTAACTAATTTTCAGAAATTAATAAATTTTATTAAATTTTTCAAATTTTTATTTTCAAATTTTTAGGAAATAAATTAGTGCTTTTATTAATAAATTTTTAACAATAAATAATTTATTTGAAAATTTTACAAAAGTAGTGTTTTACTGAAGAAATTTTGAAAAAATTAAAAAAAAAATACTTATTGCTACAAAATTACCCATATTTATAATTAACAAATCACACCTATAGAGCTCAAAGGTTCGATTCCCCATGTGGGGATTTATCTATATTCTATATATTGTTTGTAGTTTCTTGTATAGGAGCTTGATTTTTTTTATTTCTTATAATCCCCTATATAGGATTTGTATTATTGATTTTTGCGCACTATGTTTCAGAAGGATATATATTTATATGCACTTATACTGTCATGATGTGAATTGTAATTATACTTAAAAAAAAATCACACCTCATATATTATATTATGTAACACTTTACTTACCTTTTAAAAAATATAGATAAAATTTAACTTTTTGAATTACAGTTTTATAAAGTTGGGAAAAATATGAACCCGTCATTAACCTTAGGTAAATAAGTTTTACTCATTAAATAAGAAAATCAAGCTAAATTATACATGATATTTGCAACTTAAGTTTTTTCCTTCTTGTTTATTTGTATTTTTCATCTTTATTTATATTTTTTATTTAAATAAGAAAAAAAAAGAAAACCAAAAGAATAAAATTATTTTTTAAACAATGCAAATATTTGTAGTAGTGATTATGACGACGACTCCTTGTTTTCAATTTTCTTATAATATTTCAATTATCGTATATATTTAATTTTTAGAAAAAATATTACAGAATAAAAGTAAAAAAAGAAAAAAATTGACAAAAAAATTGTTAATTTAGTACTTTGAAAAATAATAAAATGGCATGTAAGGTTTGAGATGTGATTTGTTAGTCATAAAAGGGTAAATTCATTGGAATAAGTTATTTTTATTATTTTTAATTTTGTCAACAAAAAGCATGTTTTGTTAATATTAAATGATACGTATAATGTGTAAACTATAATTGCAAACTATAAATATACTATAAACATAGGGTGTATTTCATAGATTTCCCTCTCAAATAATGTACAATAGAAAACATAGATATGTAGAGGTAAAATCTTTTATTTCGCCCCACAATTTTAGGCACATGCTAATCATTAATTGATTGTCATGCTTTTTCAACTTTAAAAAAAAATGTGAGGAAGAATTAGGTAAATGGGAGGTTATTCCCCCTCCTTCACATTTTTTAAGTTGAAAAAGCATTGAAAGCTTCCAAAAATAAAAAAAAATTAAAAGCAAAAGGAAAAAGAAAAAGCATTGCAACCAATTAAAGGTTGTCATGTGTCCAATTGTCGAACCAGATCAAAGTTTTTCCACCTATATCTATCTTTTCTTCTTAAATTTTTTCCCTACACATTATTTGAGAATATATTTTTTTCTCTTCATTTTTTCACTTTAACATTTTTCACCTTACATTTAAATTGCCCTAATTGTATGTGGACTCATCAAAAGAGTCTTTAGATAGTTAACCATCTTATAATTTCCTCAGGTACTTTTTCTCAATTTATTATAGACTCAGTTTCTTCGGTGGCTCATTGTAAACAAAAATGAAAAAAAAATAAAGAAAAACTAAATTCTCAATTAATTCTTCACCAATTTTTTTGACAAATATATATATATATAAGAAAAGTAGTTTGTGGTACAATTATATAGCAATTTTCCCCGCAAACTTGTATTTTGCGGCGATATTTTAGACTTTTTAGGCTATTTACTGTAATTCTTGTGGACGTGTGCTCTTCCGATCTTTCGATTTAAATTGATTTGATTAGATTTGATTGTTCTGATTTCATTTTTCCCTTAACTTCTTCCATCTTTAAGATAAAATTCTAGTTTTGTGATAATCTGACTTCATTTAAAATTATTTTAATTTTTAGATAAATTGGTGCGTTATTTATATAATAGTTTACTTTTTTTAATCATTTTAATTGCTTTTACTATGTACTCGAGTCATGTCTTACTAATTTACTATTTTACTAAATATATTTTATCATAGAAAGGTTGGAGATAATCGAATATGTAAAGGCAAACTAGGTTGTGGTATAGTTGTACCACAATTTTCCTGCCAAAATTGTATTTTGCGTGGATATATTAGACTTTTTAGGTTTCTTGTGGTCATCTATATCTTTGTTATTCTGATTTAAACTGAATTGATTAGATTTAGTTGTCCTAATTTCAGTTTCCCCTTATCTTCTTCTATTTTCAAGACAAGATTCCGGTTTACTGATTTGGATTAGATTTGGTTGTTCAAATTTAAGTTTCCCTTATCTTCTTCTATCTTTAAGACAAGATTCTAGTTTTATGATAATCTGGGTTCTTTTAAAATTGTTTTATTTTTTAGATAAACTGGGGTGTTATTTATATAATAGCTTACTTTTTTTAATTCATTTAAATTTGATTTTGCAATCTACTAGAGTCATATCTTATTAGTTTACAATTTTATTAAATAGATTTTATTAGATAAATTTGGAGATAATTAAAATTATTATTGCACATTATTAATAATCTTATCATTTGTTAAACAGAATTCGTTTTTTTTAGATAGTTACATTCATTATCTTATTATAATCGCTTATTTTGAAAATTTTCGTTAAAAAATTAGACTGATTTATACCAAGTGTTTATATTATTTATTTTGTCATTGTTTAACAATTTTTTATTCTCATATAGACTTTATTCCCATATTTTGAAATGTTCTTATATATTCACACAATAAATAAAATAGTTTTTAATAAATAATTTATAATTAACAAGTATTAATTCACGACAAAATGACAAAATATTATTGTTAACAAGTGCTTATAATCTTACGTTATTCAATTTTACATATTAACCATTTTTTGTATTACCCGTGCAATGCACGGGTGAAAATCTAGTATGCATTATTATAAAACATTAATCCATCCAAACTCAAACATATTTAATTGACTTGATGTCAATTTGAAAATTATGTTATATATATATATATAATTACTACAATTTTCTCGACAATCTTTATCATAATCCAAAAATTAAAATATACAAAAAAAAGGTGGCAACTCTTTATTTTTATTATTTTTATATACAAGAGGGAGACCGGGGCAGCTAGAGAGAAATTATGAGAGGGATGAGTGTAGTTCTAACCTAAGTATTCCACTTGAAAATTTTAGCATCCAACCATTATAATACAATTCAAGCCACAGTATCAATTCTTTATTTGCTTCAAAACTTGTTCAATATGAATAGATATAGAACTTCAGTTATCAAGCTTTTATTTAATTCCATATATCCTCTAAAAAAAGGAAAAGTTTATTTTATTTAAATAAATAAACAAATAAATAACATCGGAAGAAATTAAAACCAAGATAATAACCATTTAGAAAAGAAAAAGTGAAAAAGTTAATTGTTGACCAATTACTTTTTTGAATGCGTAAATTTTACGGAAGGTCCCCAACCTTGGCAAAATTTAGCAATTTCATCCTTATTCTATTTTTTTAATGTCTTAGGTCCCAATCTTTCGAAAACTCTCACAAAAAGGTCCTATTAATATAGTCCATCCCTTTTAACAATTAGATGTTACAAAATGACAATTTTACCGCTTTCTGACCTTTTCTACATGCCCCGTTTTCTTACCTAAAAGTCTGTCTATTTTTATTTTAGCAAATACTCGATGAATATAAAGGCAATAAACGGTTGCAGCACTAGTGACTAGTATTGGCCTTGGTGGAGGTGTTGGGGCCAAGATAAGGGGGGTGCAAAAGATGGGGCTGGTGTTTGAGAGAGAAGTATATTGCTCTATCTTGTTTGTGAAATATTCTGCTTTTTTTACTTTTTTTTTATCTTTGGTTTTGCTTCATTTACTTGTGGATGGTTAGAATTATCTTTTGTCAATATTTAATGGTCGAAATGGATGGATTTTGATAGTAGGGACTTTTTGTGAGGGTTTTTAAAAGGTTAGGGACCTCAAATGTTGAGAAAAATAATAGGTATGAAATTGTTGCATTTTAAAAAGGTTGAAGACTACTGTGAAATTTAACCTTTTTGAATCAATTACTCATCGGATTTTTTTAACATTATTATTACTATTTAAGCGTTTGTGGGTGTTTGATTCTCATTATACATTTGAATTATAATGAAAAAGTTTAATGAAGTGAAATGATTGCTAGAAATTTAGTGGCCATTTACAATGTATAATTGGAATTGAGTAGTTATTAAATTCATTGTAGATAAAATTATATCATTGAAAACTGAAAGATATGCCTACTAGCTATTGAATACCTATGCACATTATGATATTAGCAAGCAAAAGTACATTCCTTAGCGATGGTCATCCTCGGCTAGTCACTGATTTTCAATCGTATTGCAGGCCTTTTAGAAGTAAATGGAAATTAATACTATTGTTGTAAATGATTATCACTGTGTTTAGTGAAGACAATTCTACTCTCTTAGATCCAAACTTTTACCTGTGAATATAGAATTTTAGTTCTCATAACAATATACGCATTTATGAGTTTTGTCTCTATTTTTTTCTATTATTCTTCCTTTCTTTTTGGTTATTGTAACATTTATATAATACTACTTTTTTTTTTTTTTTATACAACAGGGAAGCAGGAGAGGGGAAATATGGGAGGGATGGGTTAGTGACTATGGTTCGAATCTGAGACCTTCTACTCGGAATTAACATAAATATCTTTACCATTGTACCATTTGTTCAAACCACATCTATACATTAATTAATAAAATTAAGTCTCAGTACTTTTTGTACTGCGATTTTCACCTTTTTTTATTTGGTAATCCCTTCAGTAATTGTTCTCTTTTTTTTTTGTAAAGGAACTCAGAAAAGATTTGAACATGTGACAACTGAGTTTAGCACCCAAGTCTTAATCGTTTTGGCTTTTTTTGTTAGATTTTTTCACTAATAAATTAAAATATCAAATGTGAAAAACCAATTCCAAAACAAACTTTAATCCCTCTTAATTTGTTCATTCATGACCATTTCCACCATGTGAGTTTAATGTTATTTCATATTTTCCCACATTTTATATATTTTTAAATTTTTTTAGTTCTATTAGGATTTTTAAAAATTTGAGTGAGTAACATGTTTTTTTTACCTACTTGATCCAAACTACCTTGCTGCATACCCTATTCAAACGGGTCAAGAGCTAGTATGGGTAGGGCAGGTAGGGTCTAGAATAATATTATTTAAGCTAGTTATATTGACTTTACGGTTTTTTATAAATACACTACATTTTTAATTTAATAATTTGTCTTTGACTTTTATTATTTATTGATTTATGTCCATAATTTTTTTAATTAGATTTCATTCTCGACCTATCATTCATTGGATTATCTTGTATCCTATTAAGGTTTCATCTAAAAGTTTCGATGGAAAAGTCATTAAATATTTTAGATAAGTAAAAAAAAAAATGAATAGATAAGGAGTACTAATTAACTAAATGTTGCACAAATTAAAGATACACAATAAAAATTATTGAGATGTAAATGTAACTATATAAAGTATATGGACTTTTAATATAAATAAAAGTGGTGTATTTATAAAAAAAAAAAAAAAAGTGGGGTGTTAATAATTTACCCTATTATTTATCATGAAATTATATGCATGTTCAATCTATTTGAGTGTAAAAAAATTAGAGAAAATGCGCATGTTTACAACAATTTTTAAATAGAATGTAAATTAGATTGGAGATAGATGTTAAACAATAGAGTAATGTTGTATATCACCACTAATTCTTGACATTAATTTATGTGTTATTAAATGATAAGTTAAATCAAGTAAACCACAGGTGGATACATTTCACTGTACTTATCGTTAAGGGCGGAGGCGGTTCTTGAAAAAATCCTTTTATAAGCCTTTTAAAAATTAAAAATAAAATTTAGAGTGTGTTTGATTGCATAAATTTTCCATAGAAAATTTTCATCTAAATTTCAACTTTTGTGTATTTGATTCACTAGTGACAATACAATTTAAATTCAATGGTAAAATCCTATTAAGCAAAGTTTTTTTCATTTTCCCTGGAAAACAGTTCCCAACCCAAGCTAAAATATTTTCCATGAAAGTTGGAAAATATTTTCTTTTCCATCTTTTCGTATGCAGAGATGGAGAAGAAAATATTTTTCAACTTTCATGGAAAATATTTTAGTTAGAGGGAGGTGGGAATTGATTTCCTAGGAAAATGAGGAAAACGATGACTAAAAGAATTGTACCATAGAATTTCAATTCCATTTCCATTTGTCAATCAAATGTACAAAAGTGGAAAATTTTTTAGGAATTTGACCTTTTCCAGGGAAAATATCTTCCAATTAAACACGCTCTTAGTGTTTCAACCAGGGTTCATCTGGTTTCGACTACCTCTTTTACCATCTTCTGACTATTTGCACACATAATTTAATATCATATATATTGTCACCTACTGATCCGTTATTGAGGAACGATAGGAAGATTGTTGCTAAGTAATGGGTATGAAGATACTCTACAAGCGAAATAATGGGTATATGAATTGAAGATATTCTACAAGCGATATGGATACTACCATAATCGTTACAAGTGAGATGCGAATGTATCATCAACTACTGATGCTACATATATAGAATTATTCTAAACAATAATAGACAAGAGCTAGAATTTGGTCACAGTACTACTCTATTTCACCATCTAGTCCACACTGGCATGGGGTGCTGAAGATTGAGGGGTTGTTCAAGCCTAAAGTTAATTAGTATTGGTCCATATATAGAATGGTACGTACCCGACCTTGGATGAGCTTGATTAGGACACTCATTTGGGGATCCACTGGAAATCCTACTTTTAACGACGAGTATATTTGCCTAGAAACTTTTCTCGACCCGCTTTGAACGATCAAAATGACTATTTTATGATCAAAGTATCGTTTTGTAGTTTGATTATGTCTTGCACTCGCGCATCAACAAGTTTGTCCGATATGACCTTGGAAATAAGCATTAGAGCTAGTAATAATAATGTTAAGTAGAGCTAGTAATAATAAGCATTCGGATACATGTCACGATTTTTTTATTTTACATTGGCTAGAGTGTAAATTTATTGTGGTTTACTGTCAATTTGCATTCTTACTTGTGGTGGGGTTAAAATGTGGTGGGAGAATAAAATTTTGTAACTTTAATATAATTGCCCTAATGTTAATCCTAATTTTATGAGATGCTAAGTCCATCACAAACAAGCCCCTACCTTAATACTCTCACTATGAATAGTTAATTCATGTATATATCTTATTACGACACAAGCCTACAAGATTCATTTAGCATAGCATCTCCAATGCAACATTCAATTTTGAAGTTTTAGCGCATGAGGGAGTGAAATTCTGGTATTTGAGAAGAACCATATGATTGAAAAATAGAAAATTGATCTAGATCTCCTTGTGGGTTCTTTCGATTTTGAGTATGTTGGTAAGAAAAGTAGGGTGCATGTGAGAGAAACAATGATAATAAAGAGTATTTAGTGGTTGAAGTGACACTATAACCAATTGCCGTTGATTTCTGTGGAGTCAGATCAGACTGTGTATATATTACCTCATCTGATTTTATAGAAAGACTGACCCATTATCGCACTTCTCAAAAAGCTCAAAATGAGCTCCAAATCATTTTCATTGGACGACGCAACCCCCCCCACCCCCCTCTGCAGTACCAGCTACCCAGCGGTCCCGAGGAAACTAATTCCTCCACCAACCCACGTACATTCCACAACTTCACCAACCCCAATTCTTGAGGAAATTTATGGCCATAAACTACGAAAATATTTAACTTTGCTTGGACCCGTTGAGTCCCTACGCTTTTTGACTTGACAAATGAAATATTCAGCCATATAAGAGTATGATTAATGTATGGAAAAAAAAAAGAATCTAAATTTGAGTTTTTTCTCAAACAGTGTATAAGATATATTTTTTTTGGGGTGTAAAATCCTATTCTTGAGGTGGAAATGGATAAACGATGTGCTAAATTTAAACTATCATTTTACCCGTTAGCCCCTTCTTTCTTGTCCCACAAATTTATATCCAAACTAATCAAATTGTGACACGTGTCCAATATATTATTTTCCCCTCATATTATTTATAAATAGGTTTTTTTACATACGTTTTTCCTCTTAACTTTTTCCTCTTGCATTAATCTTACACTAAAGAGCACTAAATGATCTCTTGTCATACATGAAACGGAATTATCTGACTAAATACACACGTGACACGAACGTATGTCCAATAGCAAGGGCATAGGTGGGGGGTGGCCATCCTCCGCTGTGGCAACCCTTGTTTTCGGAAAAATCCAATTTTTACCCTTTGAAAATTTGGGGAAAAATTTTCTATAGTGTTTCGGTTAAGGGTCATCAAATTTCAAGTATCCCTTCCACCATCTTCTAATTACGCCCATATCTAATAATCTCTTGCCGCATGCATGTCTAACCAAATAATCTCACCACATCTTGACGGGACATCAGGTCTAAAACACACACATACACACATATATAATTTCCTTACTTTTCATAGAATAAAAATACTGTCTTGAACTAGTCATTGAAATTTTTCTCTATTAACACCGACGTTACTGACACCTACATCTTCATTTATCATTTGAGCCAGACTTGCCATAATTTACCATATTCCTCTAAGTCTCTTGACTTACCATTTTATGTACCTGGCACGACCTTTCTTGTCTGTGTTTGACAATAATAGTAAACAATCCGCTTACATTCTGCCAGGATGATCTTTGGTACTTTGTATTGATTGGTGGCGATCTGTGAGTACATTAACCCTTGTATGGTGAAGATAGTGAATAATATTAATGGAAACAAGAATTTTAGCGAAATATGAAAATGTGGCATAAAAAAATCATTTTGTAAATTTGACACAATTTCATCTTATTATAAAAAAGTATCCATATGATAATTATCTAATAAATCGTTATCAAATAAGAATGTCACATAGTTATGTGTTTATAAAATCAATCTCAAAGGAATTTATAGGTCACTTAGCATTCCTTGGAGCTATTATATTTAAATTAAACCTCATTTTTTTATAACAAAATTATAATGTAGATATGTAGTATTTTATTGTACTAGTAGATAAGACTAACATTGCATTGAGATTTGGGTATTATTCTTCTTAAAAGAACAATTTTATTAAAGATAGTAGCCTAAACCCTTACACATTAGTTTATATTTGTTCAATATGAGATTTATCTCTTAATACATTACGTGTGTAAGTCGTCCAGCAAGTAATTAGCTTCTTTGCAAGCCAAAAAAAAAAAAATGGTTGCTTAAATCTAAATGAACTAAATAAATTATTCAATCATCTTATGGGGTTTTTTTTTTTTTTGAAGCAAAATGATTTTCATCTCTTAATTCTCCGCAAACCGCCGAACCAATGTACAAATTGATGCAAATATTATTAAAAAAAAAAAAGTTGGTGTAATCACTCATAAAGAAAAATTGATTTAGGGAGACTTGAGACTATAATATATATATATATATATATGTTGGCATTTAAATCTAAAAATTTTGTTATGTGATTTGATTTTCATATTTAGTAAATCCTCTGTGTGTGAATATATAACCAAGGGAAATATTTAAATTAAAACCTACCTCAAGTTTTGTTACAAAACTTTCAAAATACACGTCTTTCTCCCATGTTTATGTGCACGTGCACGCACCGCATGGGAGAACCGATTGGTGAGTCTCAAAAACCACATGTGGGAGAGCGACACGTGTCCAAGAGATTTTGTGAGAGATAGAATATTATGATAAACTTTAATTCATTATTACATTGTCCTTTTATTAATTTATTTATGTTCAATTTATTCCACCCTAGACAAGTTTAATTAAAACTAAAATATTTAATTTAATTTGGAATATCGACTTTGGTTACATACAATACAATACAAAGTACTTACATTTGTGAGAAGCATAAGATATATAGATTCTTCATTTGAATCATAAATCTTCAATTTTTCTTGATATATATATATATATATATATGCATAGTATTTTATTTTATTATTTTTTTGAAAGGATAGTATTTTTTTTAAAGAATAAATAAAGAAAGCATAAAATTAGTAATAAATAAATATGATCTTCAATTAATTATTATTCCAACTAAAAGCACCTAGCCAAGACCTATATACGTGGTCTGATGATATTTAAGTGGATTTCTCACAACGTCTATTCCCCTTGCTGACTGTCTCTTAATTTGCAATATAAAAAATCTAAAAGCTGCCAAAATTTGAAGTCAGTTAGGAATACATGACAAAATCATTGAAATTTTAAACAAAAGCTTTTTACTTATCTAGAGAAAAAGACATTATTTTGCTCATGACTATTTCCACAATAACAAATGGGGAACATTGACATTCCACCTTACAGGTACGTCTTGACCACTCTAATTTCCCAAGTTTTGAATATAGGAGTAATTAGGGCTTATACATTCCCAAGATTATCGACTATCTTGTGCTATTTCTAACATTTCAAATCTTGAATTTCAAATCTTGAAATCAAGATATTTGTTTTTCAAAAAAAAAAAAAATAAATAAAGATATTTTTTTGGTAAAATAGAGAGGTCAAAAGGTGTAGCTTTTGATACGTGAAAATTGTAGACTTTTTGATAAAAAAACTCACTATTGAAAATATTTAATTTTGGCCTTTGAATGAGGAGTGCTTTATTTAGTTTGGGTATGACAAGTGTTTGGCCCGATCTAAGTTTGCTGATACTAAAAGATTGGAAAAGAATCTAATACCATATAATCCACCTAACTTCTCACCTTGATTGCCAACTAACTTACTACTCCCTCCATCCCATGAAAACAGTCCTCAACCTATTTTCACATATATAAATTAAGGAAGTTCAATTAATATTCTAGAAAATGTGAAATTTAAGAATGTTTTTCTTAATATACCTCTTTATTTAGTTATATTCTAATTTAATACTGGTTCTTATTCGTTGATAACAATGCACACTAAATATGAGTATATAAGAAAACTAATAAGTTAACTACTATTTTCATGGAGATGGAGAGAGTATTGCTTTGTCAAATCAATTATGTGTATTATCAATCTCACTATAAATTACTACAGGAGCCATGCACTATTATTCATAGAGTTGCAAATAGTTTTAAAAGAGTTCCTTCAAAAGAATAATAATAATTTTAAAAAGATAAAAAAGAATTTATTATTTATTATTATACTAATAATAACACAGTCAAATTATTATAAGAAAAAAAAAGAAGGAAAAAAACTGTGTATATAGCACATGCCAACTTTAAATGCAGGATTACCACATGATAGAAACAATCAAAAAACCGGGGGGAAAACACTATTTCTGTCATGTGACAGTCTCACATTTACATCAAATATTATAACAAGATTGCAATAAGGATATCATATACATAGAAATTTCCAACGTGAAGAACTGCATGGACAACTACCCCCTACAACAACAACAACCCCCTCTCCTTGTCCACCAAACACCACACCAGAAACCAAGAATTATGTTGTCAAGAATCTTTTTATTTTGGTCTTTGCCAATTATCACAATTCAACACAAATATATTTAATTTTAATTACAAGTTGATTGCACTTCACTGAATCATTTCTTGGAAACCTAAATATATCAGTGGATGTTGATTTGAAAGGCAGAAATTAAATATTTATTTTTCTTTTGTCCAAAAAGGGTTGGTGAGCTACATTTCATAATAGTAATAAACAGCTCCTTTAAGTTGAAGTTGAAAGCATTGAAATCCCTCTAAATTGGGGCATTTATTGAGACTACAAAGAGTATGGCTGAGGCCGAACTTACCCAAAAAAATTGACATCTAGTATATGACCTTCATTGGCAATTAATGCAGAGCACCACGTGGCATATTACTGTAAAACTTTTCCAGAGATCAATTCACTTTGCATTCAATGCATATTTAAACTTCGGTCAAATCTTAAAATTTGCAAGCATTTAGCTAGTTAATATAATTAACCAAATCTTAAGGCTAGATTAATTAGTTAACAAGAAGAAATTTAAATAAGAATGGTGGTGCATAAATACTAGTGCTCTTGTCATCTCAAAACCTACCTAGAAAAACGGTAACTATTTTTTACATCGCCAATAATTTGGGACTAGAGCTAAAATTATCACTACGTGGTAATGGACAGAGCAATGGCATGATAAAAAGGCCAACTATTTCCTATTTCTTTTGGACTCCAAACACAATGGTAATGGACCATAAATCAAAAGCACTGAGCCCAAATATGATATTTGGGTTAAAAAAAAAAAAAAAAACACTGGGTGCTTTAGGTAGAAGGGTAAAAAATGGATGCTAAAATAAAATATACACCAATTTCTTAAACAATTGTAGAAATACACACATTTTCTGCAAAAATATACTAGTTTGTATTTGAAAACTACCTACATGGTTAATTTAAAAAATTGATAATAAATGGAAAATCGTACATAGCAACAATTGCGAAATTCCTTTAACAGAATGCAATTATATATGTTGCTCATATATTTCAAGGGATCTTGTTGGTATCATCCAAACTAAATGGAATTCCTTCACTAACAACTCAAATACCTATATAAATAGGAGGATTAACGATAGCTCAGAATTTTCAATTCTGAGAAAAATTAAAGAAATCGAAGCATCAGTGGTGCAGAACTATCATTCTTCCAGAAGGAGGTATGACTACGTATCAATAATTTTAATAAGTTCTACCAATTTATACATCCTTGATTTTTGATATCAAACAATGATTAATATTGCCCTATAAACGCAATCAATTAAGATCATAGTACAGAAAGAAGCCTCAAACATCTGGGATGCTTTTAAAACACAGAAATTATTGTATTCCTCACATCTGCTTTCCATTTACTACTTTCAAAGAGTGTTTGAATGTGTATTCTTTGATGATCTTCAGCTTATTCTAGAGAGTTCTTTTTTTTTTTTTTTTTTCTCCTTTTTACGTTTGATTTTGCTAGCTAATATCAGGAACTTTGTTACTGATGCTTCTTTAATTCATTTGCAGAGTGCATTGGGGATTGATAGGATTGGGGTTGAAGACAATGGGACAAGCTTAGCACTGGTGGTGATGCATTTGGTTGACTAGATATCAAGTTACTCCAAATATCAGCCATTTGCATCCTAGAATCAGAAAATTGATTGTAATTTTTTTGCCTTTCATTTTTGGATGTTTCTATATACTTGACCTTTGTTGCATTTTAGAATGGTTTTTGTAAGAAGCCGATTTACCCGATAGTAGGCTGAAATAAATTCTTGACAACATAAGGTACAAATATATTGTGCAAAGATTGCAAGAAATATATTATAAATGTAGATGGTATTTATCCTTCTTGTCTTATAATAATGTTTGATTCGACAATATATGTTAATGTTTACCTTTATGGTATTTTGTTAATTTGGATATAAGGTGATACACTGGTGATACATGAGTTTGTTATCGAAGAAAGGTAACAAGTAGTTGACTTTTCTATTAATAGAAAAATAAAAATGGAGAATACTAGGAAAAAAAGAACCAGAGAGAGTATCATGAAAATGTTCATTCATTACAAATACTTAAAGGAAACGACCATAACCTCTTGCATAATGCAAAATAATAGCAAAGTTTAAATTAATATCCCAAGATTAACGTTTATTTTGTAAAGGATTTATTTTGTAATACGCGTAAATTTAAGTTTTTTTCCCCTCTTTTGTAAAGGATTTTTAATTATATTGATTATATCCTTCCTTTTTTATTTTTGCTGAAATAAAAGCCCTTAAATTCTTCCTTCTTCCTTTTTTAATCATGTTGATTGTTCAACTGATGAATTTGCTTATACTTAACTACATGAATTAAGACAAACTTTATTGTTTCTTTATCTATAAAAATTCTTCCCTATTCCTTTTTTAATCAATGATCTTCTTCATTCATGATAATAAATTGAGATAAACTTTGTTGTACATTTACTCATATAAATACTATCTCTTTTGAGAAGATAAATTGTAAAGCACTCACACGAACTTGCAGGAAAATGGAAAAAAAAAAAAGAATTCACAACCAATTTCATTTAGTGGACAATTATACATTACTATATATATATATATATATATATATATAATAGGAATAAAGTGTCTGATATATATTTTCCCTCTAATTGTCTAGCATCGTAAAAGAACTAATGATGTCATAGCTTACATTTTCTGTTAAGTTTTTCCCCCCTTTTTTTAAAGGCTTTTTAATTATATCGGCTATATCCTTTCTTTTTTATTTTTGCTGAAATTAACGCCCTTAAATTCTTCCCTCATCCATTTTTAATATTGTTGATTGTTCAATTGCTGAATTTGTGATTAATTAATTATATGAATTGAGACAAACTTTATTTTTTCTTTATGCATATAAATTCTTACCTATCCCTTTTTTAATCTATGGTCTTCTTTATTCATGATAATAAATTGAGATAAACTTTGCTATTCCTTTATTCATCATATAAATACTGTTTCTTTTGAGAAGATAAAATATAAAACACTCATACGAACTTGCAGGGAAATGACAAAAAAGAATTCACTACCAATTTCACTTAGTGGACAATTATACATTGTTTTTAGTAATTAGTAAAGCTATGAGATCAATATTGTAATTTTTATTTGAATAATTTTATGAATTTTATAAGATTTCCAATTGCCTTATTAACAATTCAATTCTGATTATCTTGTTAATTTTGAAAATGTTATATATTTTGGGTCTGTCTAATTCATAGTATATTAAACCTGATTTAGGTAGGGACCAACAACATGCATAAGGAACTTGGGAAGAAGCTCGATTGAATTTTGCAATGAAGAATACAACTGCAGATAAAAGTAGGGTTATGGTCAATTACGATAGGATCTAATTGATATTAGTGCCAAAAAAATGTTTGAACTTTGAACACTCTTATCAACTGATCGAGAAAAAAATGGATTAATTATATGAATTGAGGCAAACTTTGTTGTTTATTTATCCATATGTAAATTCTTCCCTCTTCCTTTTTAAATTTTTGATCTTTTTCCTTCTTGATAATAATAAATTAATTGAGGCAAATCTTTTTTGTTTCTAACTTTATCCATATAATATAAACCTTTATGCCTCTTTGGGAAAATAAATTGCAGTACCTTAGACGAACTTGCAAGAAAATGAAAAAAAAAATAACAACAAATTTCACTTAGTGAATTTTTTTAGAATACTTTTGTGAATGTTATGAGATTTTAAATCACCTGATTAACACTTAAATTCTGATTATTTCATTAATTTTGAAATTGTTATGTGATTTCAATCTATACAATTCATAGTATATTTCTCTTGATTTGGTTAGGGACAAAAAAACATGGATAAAGAACTTGGGAAGGAGTTCGATGAAGTTTTGCAATGAAGTGTACAACTGTGGGTGAAAGTAAGGTTGTGGTTGACTACGACAGGATCTAATTGCCACTACTGCTGGAGAATTTTTTGATAACAAGTATTAATATCAGATTAAAAGCATATTAGTTTGCAGTACTTTTGTACCTTTGTACTCGGTGAAATTGTTATGTGATTTCAATCTATATAATTCATGGTGTGTGTGTGTGTGTATATAAAGGCACTTGAGTTGCCTTCTTATTTTTCCTAACCATTTCAGTACTGTAATTGTCGTGGTCAGTCTTTTGCGGTACCTTTTGTGATGTGCATGTTTTCCGTTTTATCTTTTTTTCCCTCCAGGGATAGAGCCTATTAAGGACCAGTGCATTCCATGGACTGCACTGCCTCCTGCCACAGCCCATTTGATTTTTGGGCCGACTATACTATTTTCCCAATCTCAAAATTAACTATCTTGTAAAGCCCAAAAACAATAGTTAAGCCAATAAAAATTATGTTAAATGCATTACAACTTCCACTTTTATATAGACTCAGCTAAATAATATTATATTCTTAATTTGATATGGGATTTAATCTACCTTAAATCACATATCTTCTATTTTAATTTTATAAAGTACACCGTTAGCCATTGTTTGCTACTAACCCGATATGGGATAAATTTCAATTCTACTTGGAAATTACATTTCTAACAACCACTTTTATAACACTCAACTTTTTTCTATTTTATTATGTAATCTGATGTGCGAAATATTCTGTCGTAGTCAACCACAACCTTACAGTACGTGATACCACTTCTCCACAAAATGTTGGACGCGTAATGCAAATCATGACGATGCCAAAAAAATAATATGTTAATCTGATGTTAATGCTTGTTATTAATGCTAATAAGACAACTAAAATGCTTGCCATAAGTACGTTGATGTACTTAGTACTTACTAGTAATAACTAGATTATCACCTGTGTGTTACACAGGAAGATAGCAAATTAAATTATATCTAAAATTAGTATGAAATGTTAAGTAATGTATGATTAATCATATTGAACTATAATATTTTAATTATCTTACTGTTAACTAATAGTTACTAAATGCGTACTCGATATGGAATGATATTAAGTGACTTTAATAGGAATTGCAAAAAAAAAACCTAAAACTCGATACTTATGGGTACCCGATCCTGTTAAGATAGGGAGTAACTGACTAAATAGGTAATTTAGTTGGGGATGAGATAAAAAAATTGACCTGACTTAACAATGTACCAAGAAAAGATGTGATAATTTTTACCCGTACTTGGCTTATTTTATCTTTTTTTGGGCAAAAACAAAAATATTTACTAAAAATCTAATTGTTTGAAAAGTAAAAAAAAATGATAAAATCTTATCAAGAAAGCTTAGTAATTTCATTTGTAATTTTAATGTTTAAAATACTATTTAATAAACAAAAAATGAAAATAGAAATATATAAATATATTTAAATTGGCTAATAAATGTGTAATATGAATTACATGTACTAACCCTTCCCCGTCCTGTCTCTGATTTAAGAGGGAATGAAGAAAAAAATTGATATATACATTAACAGGTGTAACATACC
The DNA here is from genome assembly GCA_963692815.1 of Nyctanthes arbor-tristis. Lineage (NCBI taxonomy): Eukaryota > Viridiplantae > Streptophyta > Magnoliopsida > Lamiales > Oleaceae > Nyctanthes > Nyctanthes arbor-tristis. Next base: position 3,763 of record CAVNYN010264102.1, on the reverse strand, counting down.
CGATCCCAACCCGACTCGACCCTTTGTCATTCTTATATCTAAGGAAATTAAATATTTTATTTTTCTCCGTGACTATACTGTGAATTTTGTAAAAGATCAAACATTAATTAAACTATATTTCTCACATACAAAAGAGATAACGTAATAATTAACGACTCGATTTAAAAGCATATAGACAATAATTAAAAATTAATGCATCAGTTAAAGATTAAATATTTTAATACAAATTAAGAAATACTTCTTAGATAAAATATGCAGATCTAAAAATTTTAAATTAAAAAATCAAAAAAATTGTATATAAATTAATCTAACAAAATATTTAAGAAGATAAGATACACCCAACAATATATTTAAAGATAAGAATAGATAAGTATCATAATTCTTAACTAATTGAAAAAATAAAGAAATATTAATTTATAAAGACCACAGATTCTATTTAACATGTAAATAATATCTAAAATATCCTCATTTAAGACAGTTGTAGCGGGAAAACTGCGTTACAAAGGTACCGCAGACTAATCTGTTAAGTTAGGGATTAATAACAAGCATTAATATCAAATTAACGTATTTTTTTTTTTTGGGCATCGTTGATGACTTTGCATTACGCGTCCGACATTCTGTGGAGAAGTGGTATCACGTATTGTAATCATTTATTTATATTAATAACTCTAATTAGGCAATACACAATGAAATCAAAATAACGTATCAAAATATCAATTGGTATTATCCTTACAAATCATGCAAACGTGCCACCAGTTAGCTACGCAAGGATGATGGATACTTTGAGAAATATTGATTTTTTTAGGCCGTTAAACACCCAAAAACTTCCGCCCCGCTAGGACTCTCAGAACATGGCAATTATAAGGCAAAATTCTTGAATAGAAAACGAGCCAGGTTGATGCTAAAATCAAATCACATTTCATGAGGATTATCCTATTTTATCTCTGTTATTAGAACTTGGTGAATCAACAGTTGGTTCAGATCAATGTCTTGAATATCTTGCAAATATCTTAAGTCACGAATTACAAAATAACTTCAATTGTTTGTCAATAAAAGTTGCCTTCAATATTGAGAATACATATGCGTCATATTTAGCACTGATTTTCCCCTTATGCCAGTACTTTTTTCTCGTTAAAATAACCTTCATCATGTTAAAAGAGGGGAAAAAAAAAAAGGGATAAGCAGCCTGATCTAGCTAAATATTTGTCATGCTTGTGAGATTGGAGAAAACTAAAATAGTTATAGAGAAAAATACGGAGAGTAACAAAATTAAAAAAATGAAACTGCATCAAATGTGAGAAAAAAAATCCAGCCATATTGACCATGAATAAGAAAAATGCAGACGAGTCAAAGGCAGGATACAAAAATGCAGGAGTATCAAACGAGGGATACAAAAATGCATCCGTATCAATCGTAAGTAATGTAAAAAATACAGTCGTATCAATCATGAATAACATAAAAAGTGAAGCGGTGTCATCCATAAATAAAAAATGCAGTCATATCGATGATGGGTAACATATAAAAGTAGTCGTATCGATCGTGAGTAACATAAAAAAGAACCGTATCAAACATAGATAGGTGTTAAAAAAATGAAAGAAAGCAACCATATCAAACATAAGTAAAAGAAAAAGAAAGAACAAAAGGGGGGGAAGAAGCCTAATCAAATGAGTAACAGTGAACCAATTAGCGAAGAAATATCAAATGCAATCTCCAAAGACAACCTACCCCAACACAATCTCCTCCTTCTGAGAATGACAGAGAAATAAATCCCCCATTCAAACATCGGTTGTTGCGATTATAACCAAATAAACACTCAGGCACCTCAAAACCCTTGAACGTACTGTTAATCATGCTTGGCCTCTGATTTAGCTTCATACTGCCATTTACTTTTAGGACACCTCGGGAGTGAGAGAAAAGCCTGCTCTACTCTTCTTTTATTACTTCTTCCACAAAATTTAATTAATAATATATTTAATTATTTATTTTAATTGTATTATTAAATGAAGTATGAAGAATAAAATAATCAATTTACTGAAATACATACATATATATATATACTAGTTGTATACCCGTGCGTTGCACATAATAGAATAATTAGCTAAAAAATGCATGATAATTTGAAAAATTAAATTATTTTAATTTTATTTCATACTCCTTATATATGTTACTAATATATATAAATAAAATCAAATTGAAACGTACAAGATTTTCGCTTGACGCAAAACTAATTAGATTGCCATTCAAAGAATAATATTATTAATTAATAAAATGAGAATGAGGAAATTTTACAAAATTAATATCATGTTGAGTATGAAAACTAAGAAACTATGGAAAAGAAAGCATACGAAATTTATGCAACTCTAGAAGTACCCTACACATACATACTTATTCAATAGGGTGTGAATGATATTGATTTATCGAATAAATTCTTTTCCACATTTATTCTCCACTGTATATTCTTAGAAAAATTATACTTTGCATTTCCTCATACAATGTCATACATTCTCTAAAGAAATAACTATTCACTAAATCTACTCTAAAAATCTAAAATATACAGTCTTCTATTACAAAAGACCCAAGGAAAATAATATTACAATAAAAGATAAATTCTATATGGTTTACCATTTATCCCTAACATTAATTTTTAACTATTTTCCGCTCTAAAAAGAATTAAAATAATTTTTTATTTTTGTTCTAAATCATTATCATCAAATATTATTACAATTATATCATCTCAATTTAAATTTTTACTAATGCAGGTTCCCAGGAAAAAAGAAATAATAAATTAAGTAACTTACTTAACATAAAGCCTTAAGCTTTATGACGTGTGGTTTATCGTATTGAATTAAAGTAAAAGTTTCACTATTAACTTTAGGAGTATTAGAGACGTTTAAGACTACCTCAAATAATGCAACTAGGGGCTAAAAACAAAGTTAAAACGCCTCTAAAGGAAGGAGAGGCGAATTAGTAAATGCCTCTATAAATGATACCCCTAATAATAATTAGGGGCAGATTGGACACTAAAAATGCCCCTAGAAATATATATGCCATGTAAGATAAAATTCCATTAGAGTCGCTTAATTAAATGCCTCAATTAAATTGAAAAGAATGGGGGCACTAAATTAATGCCCCAATTAAACAATAGGGTCAATTATGAGTACTTTCATAATTAATTAAATAATACATAAATATAAATTGTAGTGAGTCGTCTATAGGCCCCTACATTTAATTAAATAAATAATAAAATTGACACCTATATTATTATTATCATCATCATCATTCATGTTACAATATAAAAAAAATATATTTCTAATTCAATAAAAACTGAAACAAACAATAATAATATCAATATTAAAAATTCTAATTACATGCCTTCTCAAATGGTATGTAATTAAACATTACAATGAGTAAAAAAGAACATCATGTCAATCATAGATAACAAGTGGTAACATCATATCATGTTCCTAACATCAAAATCTCCCTAAAAATGCTATCTCAAATACTTTTTTGTTCCTCTCATTACTCGGTAGGCATGAATCTCCATAACCTTGAACTCTACCGCCTACATATGCTTGCAACTTGAGTTCTTGGATCTCCTTGCCAAGGGTGTCAGATAGTTGTGTTAATCCTGCGATACCTTAACCTATAAAAAAATATAGTTTATTTATAAGTATGCATTAGTTAATATAAGAAGTTGAAAGTATTGCTCAAAAGATATTAAACTCACCTCCATCTAGTTAGATGTGACTCATCAATTCAACTT
>CAVNYN010264089.1:0-19942 GCA_963692815.1 Nyctanthes arbor-tristis | reverse complement strand
TAATTAAAATACTTTAATTAATTAATTACAATTACAATAATCTATATATATAATAAGAGAGGAGTGATTTTTCCGCTCATTTTCTGGCTCTATAAGTATAAGATATCTGGCTCTGTAAGATTTATGGTGACATTATTTAATTCATTTTGCGTATTTTTATTTTTATCTCATGTTTTTTTATTCGTTACATTAATTTATTAAACGATATTCGCGTTTCCCTTTATTAGTCCATATCTGATCCCTAATTTACTGTGGTTTCTTTAACTAAATATTTTAAATTAGGGATCTGTTATATATTAAATCGAATACGAAATTAATTAATAATTCTACTTTCAGTCTAGACAAATATGTTTTTGCCTCAAGTCTCTATTGTGATGGGAGGGAGCATTGTATAATTGAGATAGACAGCAAGGGTGAAAGATCACCAGCTTAGACATTCTAATGCTGCGAACAATTAACGATAATTGTAACCACATAAAAGTAAAAGCTATAACCATGTTTGCAATTTTTCTGTGATAGGATTTCTTATTACCTCTTCATTAGTGAGGGGTCTTTGGTACAATAAAATATATTGTGTGAAACTATTCAATTTAAATGTATATACGTATCATGCTTTTTTGGTATGGTACGTAAGTGTATGAATCTTTGTGTTTGAATTTTTATTTGAGCTCAAACATATTTATAGATATTATTCATTTATTTTAGTTTAATTTTTTAGCAAGTTAATTGCTCATGTTTTTGATATATATGTCTTATTGGTTATATGTCATTGACCCATTCTATTCTTAGCACGAGTTGCATGGTTTAATTAAGTCTATTGTTATGAAGTACGGCTCTTTTGGAAACTGAAAAATAATTTGGGTTTCATAATAACTAATATGGGAAAATTAATGGAAAAAGAACTGAGGTTAATATTTTAAACAGTGGGAAGTTCTATACTTTCAAAGGACATTAAATTATGTATCCTAGACGTTTAAATTATCGCCCATTTCTATTTTTTCACTTTGTTCACTTTTAATATATGTTTGATAGAGATTAAGAGTGTATTATGGTTGAAATGTCTTATCATTGTTGTTTTTCCCGTGCAACGCAGGATGATGATGAAAATGACGATGATGATGATGATAATAATAATAATAATGTATTTATGGTCATCTTCAGCTGTTTTAGGCTCATAAAATCCACAAGATAGAAGATGAGAGGTGAGAGGTTGTTACTCGAACGGCCACGATTCATGTTGGGCTACGATTTTGAAAACAACAGAGAGAACACATGTGAGTTTATTGCGAATTTTTAAGAAGACAAATTATATTTACAATGTTTTATAATTACAAAATCTAGACAGAATTACGAAGATGACCATCCCCATCAATTTTAAAGTTGTTTAAGAACGATTTATTATTATTCTTCAAAAAAAAAAAAAACGAAAGAAAAAATAACATTTTATTATTGGTTATAAAGATGGTAAAGAGGCTAGGCGACTTCGGAAAGATAAACCGATAACAGTTGGGCTGAATGTGGGCTAAAGCGGGAGGTCAATTGGTTCGGGCCTTCGGGGGAGACACCCGCAAAAGAGTTGGGTTCCAACCAATTTCGAAATTTGACTATGCAATTATTATTATTATTATTATTATTATTATTATTAACGCAAATTTAAACGTGCGTTTTGGGGCAATTTCTTCAATTTGAAAAAAAATAAAAATATATATATTAATTTGTTAATCGGTCATTGCTTTATAGGTCCTTTATATGCATGATTTCTTTCAAGTCAACGATTATATAATCACACTGGTTATTCATCCAAAAATTAAAATAGTTAAAATTTAATATCTGTAATCATGTTGGATCATGATTCGGTAGATTAGTTTTCATTTCACCCTTTTCCCGAACTTTTAGTGCTTTTTATCTAATTGACATGGAATTATTGGCTTGGTTTTAAAATAGAACTTCTAGAGTTTATCTTCACATATTTTACAATGGATCTTTTATTTTTCAATGAACCATTCAGTTTAGTTCGATTTTCAAAAATGGTTCTAATGTAAGTCAAAAGAGCTTGTTACAGTAGTAAAAACACCCTTTTACCTTATTAAGAGTAATGCTATTTATCTAGTTTCTAATTTAGCTGGAATGGAGGATGAGTGGGGTAATCATAAATACATGGAGACATTCATACATTCATTATCTAATGAAAAAATATCAACTAAATTGGAGACTGGTATTGAGTCTAAATAAATAGCATAAATAATTATACTTACTAGTACACAAAATCAATACCATTTTTTTTTTCTAATGAAACATCGGTTCTAATGACAAAAATATAAGAGGAAAATGAAATCACCAATATGGCAATACATTACTCCGAAAGGGCACATTTAAAAACAATATATTCTTTTTGCAAACATTAAAAACTATATTTTGACTACTCAAGGATAACTGCAAAAAATAAAATAGAAAAATCATAATAATAATATTAGTTGCCCAAATATAGTAATTTTCTATTAATTATTTATATTCCACACTAACCACCATACAAATCCAGACAACAATTACAACTAAAAAACCCAGAGACTTGCATAATTAGAAAAAAATCAGTTCCATCCCAAGATAAACTCCAATTAGCCATGATGTCCAATACCTGGGCTATGACCCGGGGCAGTTGGCCTTGAACCATCCAACTTGGCCTTAAAATCCCGTTGTCTTAAACTTCTATGTTTATATTTCCCATTTAAGAATAGCACCTTGTTCTCTGGCAAGGGCATCGACTGCACACGCCGATTATAGCCAGAGGCAAATGCCGGAGAACAAATCATCAGCAACATAAACATGGCTGTAAACTTGAGCATTTTCTTTGCCATATTTGCTGAGTATGTCATGGCCTAAAATGGCTCCAAGATCATGCAATATATAGAGCCAAATGCAGTGAAAATGATAGAATTTCACATTGGTTGGGCCCTTGATGCACTAATTCAGAAAATGGGATGTATATACAATTAATTGCGGTATTATGGTTCTCATTATATATCAAAATTTTTTCTTTAACATGTTATGTTTATCGTGGGTTCTACTCTCATCCAATCTAACAAATTAGATGTTGTTCAGTGTAAATTAAGTTTCATATATTCCATGATGATACAAGAACTGTAGTTTATACATAGTCAATATAGAAAGTAAGATGCTCTGCTCATATCCATATTTATAATTTAAGTTACAAAATTTTGATAAAATGCTGCATTAGACTTTCATTCAACATTTTTGTCAAAATATATCCCAAAAGACTTTGATGAAATCGGGCTTTTGTTTTATCTTTTAACATAAAATCCAAATAGTCAATAGTTCGTAGTTTGCAGAATATTTTTGGTTAAAAAGTACTTCATGTGAAAGATGATGTTGTAAATGTGTTAGAATTCACACGTAAAATTTTTATATGTTCGTGACAAGATTTTGCGAATATATTACAAGAAAACTTCAAGCACACTAAATATGAAAACTATTTAGGTTTTGCTAAAAAAGATCCCGACAACGTCTACTCCCACCATGTCTGTATTGGTGAGAGATCTGAACTATAGGTTTAAATTGTTTTTTCTTTCCCTTGTTTAAGTCCAATATATTATAAATTTAAAATATTTAGGGTCGTGGAAGCCGGAATCTTAAAAAGTATTTAGAGTCACTTTCAAGGGATCTTCCCTTGAGAGTTGAGAGACAACAGAAATCATAAGCCGTACGTTTGCATGCTTTAAATGGCCATATTTAACTTAAAAAAATCAACCCACCATACGATGTCTCCATTTAGTACCAACCCAAAAATAGAAAATTGGAGCATTATTAATTTGGAGAAACCAGCAAATCTCAAGCTCTCAAAGTTATTATATATTTATATATATATATATATTAGTAATGATTTTTTGCACTCTTTAATTGCAATATTTATATATAAAAAGACTGATCAAGGAAAAACTTTTAATTCCCCTATTCACCCCTATATTTTCTTGAAAAACCTAATTTGTCCTTAATTTACACCATTAAATTCAAAGTTACTAATTAACCAATTAACCAATTCAACTTTGGACCTTTCTTATTCTAAGTATATAATTACTGCATGAATGAATATTTTATTATTTTATACTACTTTTTGAATAACCTAAATTGGAAGAAGAAGTCATGTAAAATTTTAGACCGTTAACGTTTTAAACACAAAATTAATAAATACATGATGGTTTCATTATTTTGTAGAACGCTCGATAAGCCAAATCAGAAGAATTAAAATTAGGTGTGAATTAAGTTCAAGTAGACGTTTTTCTGTAATATAATTTAGTGAACATAAAAAAAATTAACGGCGCTGCATCCAAATCCATGTGCAAAGCACCTGCTAATTCTAGTTTAATTAAAAGAAAATTTGACGAATGAAAAGACTTTTTTGTTAGAAAATATATATGGAAGAACTATTAGAAATTTTACTCTTCAAGTAAATGTCAATTTTAAATACGTTTTCATAATTTTTGTTTTTTTTAAAAGCTTTTAAAAGTATTGTATTTTTTCCTACATTTAAAACACTTCTGAAAATTTATTTTCCAAACGGGTAATTCACAGCTATTCGTAAATATAAGAGTGAAATATTTAAAAAAAAGATTGCAAAAAGAAAGGAAAAAAGCAAATGCGGAGAAAAAAGAGAAGTGCTATTTCGGACATATAAAGTATACAAAATTTGTACACACACCACTTAATTTACACACATTCCCAAGAATTGTGATTTAAAAAGAAGTTGGGACAAAGGATATTTAAGTAAATATAAGGAAAATGTGTACAAATTTTGCACATCTTGTATGTACAATACCATTTATTGAAAAAGAGAGAGAGAGAGAGAGAGAAAAAAAGGTCCATTGGATACTCAACTGCCTAATAGATATAAGCGCAGCGGGGACTACTGTTGCCAACATAAATGGGTTGAGGATCTACTTGACACATTTTAAGTAAATTGGACACCCCTTGCTGTAATCAAAATTTTTAAGTCTTTGAGGTTGAGGAGCATATTGAGTGGGATTGATTATTATTAATCACTCAAATTAGGAGCACTCACTAATTAATTATAATTAGTTGATAATGTGATCTCCACGTATGGCCCCTGCACTTTCATCAGTTTTAGAAATGCTTGCTTTTTGACTGGTCTTTACTCTTTACAGTTTCTTGTGGCCTGCATTCATTCCCTAAAAGAATAATTAGTACTTGGATTAGGACTAACACTCTCTTCCGTCTTATCATTTTATAAAGTGAATTTACTTAGTCATTTTCCAAATAACACTCTCTTCCGTCTTATCATTTTATAAAGTGAATTTACTTAGTCATTTTCCAAACTATATACATATATATAATATACTTTGATTTAAGGGTGTACTCAATTGGACTTCTATAAAATATTTCGAGACTTAAACTTCTAAAATGCCTCCATTAAATACCTCATAAAGTTTAAAAGTTTTAATTTTTTTGTGAAAGGGTTTAAAACTTTAAATTGAATACACTAAAGCATATCTAAAGTTAATTTTAAATAAAATATCTACATAGAGTGACCTCCAAGACTTTTTCAAATTTTAAAAGTTTTCAAAAGCCCCAATAGAATACAATTTAGTCATTTTTCAAATGTATATTCTCATGATTGATATATTACATTATCATACATAATGCACTTCAACATATTTATTCTGCATACATATGTTGCTTATGTATAAAACATGAATGAAGATCTTTGTCCTGAAAAAAATTTATTTTTTGGCAAGGCACATATTATTATTAATGAATATGAAAGTATAATTAGATTTAGAGGGCATGATTATGTGATTAAATTCAAATCCCATGATGAGAAGCAAATGGTCCACTAATAATGATAGAATGCCCAGGTCATGAAAGGCATAGGGATGAAAATTCTAGTCAAGATCTTCAAATCCCACTGTATCAAAATTGTGAAAATTTTTTAGTACTAGTGGATGGCATCTTATAAATATAGCGCAATTTATTGGGTCTACTTTTTAAATGGACTAATTAAAAATAATTAATTGTTCCCCTTATTAGTAGGCTCCAATGTCATGTCCGTAAGACCCACATCTGCGTCAGCAAATAGCGCCATTGAGGTACCATCCACTAGTGTCCTTTACAATTTTGAATTTTCAAAATTTAAAGCATTAGAAAACTTGTCTTCTTTTATATTTTGGGAAAAATATTTTTGGAATTACAAAAATATTTTTGTAATTAACCTGTAGGTTTTTGATTAGGACTTTCTTACAAAAGCATGCAATTTATTTTAAATATACTATATTTTGATCCCTAATCTTATAAGCTAGCAAAATTTTAGATAAATAAATGGGTCCCTGTCTGACTGATTGATGATTTGATCGACCCAAGATGATCATCAACACTAGGTCAAAAATCATAATAGCATCCAAATTAGAGGTGTTAGAGATATGTGTTATTTAGATGTCAAAATTAATGTTCCAATGTATGCATTGCATTACTAAAAGGGATATTTTTTCATGTTAAATTTAAGGTTATCAAAAAAGGTGCATAATATTTGCAAAATGTAGCAATTTCATCTATAACAACTTTTTTAATCTTCGAAGTCTCTAACCTTTAAAAAAATTTTAATCTTGACCGTTAAAGAAAAAGAAAATGACCTTTTTATCCTTCCTATTAAATAAAAAAATAAAAACAATAAAACGTTTTTTTAAAGAAAAATAAGTAAAAGAGAAATTAATAAAAATATTCTTATTCCTTTTCTCCACATTCTGACCCGTACGTGGTGATCCAATTACCTAAATCAAGAGATAAATGTGGTTGGATCCAATAACCTAAATTGCGTATGATGGCAGAGATGATTAGTTGTGATGAACAGAACACTGATGAATCCTACCCTTTACAACCCTAGATGGCAGTGAGTGGCGGTGGCCGAAAAGGAAGAAAGAGCAGCTCGGTGGAGGTAACTAGTGGATAGATGTGCTTGAGTTATGGAACTATTACCAAGGATTAGGGGGTGGAGAAAAGGTCTAAGAATATTTTTATTATTTTTTCTTTTACTTTTTTTGAAGCTGTTATTTTTATTTGTATTTAATGTGAGGGGTAAAGAAGATCATTTTCTTTTCCTTTAACGGTCCAAATGGATGGATTCCATCCATAAGGACCTTTGTTAAGAATTTATGAAAGATTAAAGATTTCAGGACATTAAAAAATGTTATAGATGAAATTGCTACACGTTACAAAGGTTAGGGACTTTTTATGAAATTTACCTTAAATATAACACCCATTTTTTCAAAAGCAAAATTTAAGGACCATTTTAATACACTAATGAAGTGACATTTTTATCTTTAAAAATAATCCTTTTTATTTATTTTATAATTGGCAAATAACTTTTGGCGAAATCAGTCAACTTTTACGGCTTAATTTAACACACCCAATGTGATCTCTAAGCAATTGTGTTTTTTTTTTTTTGGAGGGGGGGCGAAAGATCTAAGCGATTGTTAAAAATAACTTGAACATGTGTGTCATTTAGCTATCACTAACATTCAGTTTACTACTTATGTGACTAATTAAAATAAGCACATCCATTGTGGATGCTTATGTAAAAATTAAAAGAAAAACTAAACAAAATAAAATAAAATAATTGTCATGTTGTTTGAGTCATGTGTGTTTCTACTGCAAAGGTAAACTACTTGTGTCCAAACACACCGTATAGTTTTATCTCCTTTTTCTTTTTTTGGGTCTCAATTAGTTGCGGTCTTTTCATAGTTAGCTTTGTGCCTTTTCAACTCAAAAAAGCAACAATTTATTCTCATACATGTACAATTAAGGAATTATTATACAGCTTACTTAAAATTACTTTGCCTTGTAGCAAATTACACAATAAGAAGAGACTACAGATCATAGAAATAATCCTTGTTATAAATTATGAAGCGAATGACCTATGCCGGGACTGTTCCCAGGCGTCGTGGGCCGTAAATCCTCGACGTATTCGGTCTTACTCCACCGTGCTTCGGCTGTACTGCCACAACCACAACCTTTCGTGACAACTTGCAAATTAGAGTTGTCACCATTCCCCTTTTTACATTTCTTGCAAGGCTTAGGCTGCAAATTCCTTCCCTCAACACACAGCATTTCTTGACACATGATCAAAACAAGAAAAGAAGCAAAAAATCCAAAATTTTGAGCACTTTTTGACATGACAAAACTATAAAGATCAATTCTTGAATTAGATCGAGCACTCGGAAGATGGCTTGAAAGTCTTTGAAACTGTGAAGTATATATATTTGAAGAGGGGGTGAAGGGGTGGGGTATTGGGGTGATCAACTAACAGAAAATTAAGAAGGAAAGTTGACCAGAATGGCTGGCTGGCTTATTTTGGGAGCTGAATCTCTATCTCTCATTCACTATTTTTAGCTTCTGCTACTTTAGTATTATTCTGCATGCTTATCATTTCTGAGTGGACCAAGTTTTAATGAATACCTCCCCAAATTTTAACGCTTCTTTAATATATTAGTCCACAAAGTAATATAGAATTTGGAGAAAATCTTAGCACACCTTTGTGTGAATCTTGAATGATTTGATGCTGTTCAATTTGTTTGGTTCACAGGTAAAGGTGGAAAAGATCATAAAGCAAGAAAAAATAAATCCATCATTCTTGCCTGATCATGTCCTATAATACATATTTTTGGTGAGACGGGGAATACGGTCTCGAACAATATCACCATTTTCATTAGCACCCTTACACGTTATTTTTAACCACGCCTATTTGGGTATGCATCTGCTTCGCACATAAAGTCTTGAGAAAGCCTTTATTTAGAAGCTAACTGCTAATTAATTAGCTATACTACGTAAAGATCATTTCTACAAGATTAATCAAATAGTTTGAGCATAAGCACTTTTCAAATCCAAAATCTGCTTTTGGTTTTCTCAAAAGTCATCTCAAATGAGCTTAAGTACTTAGAACTTATAATTGCATATGTTGTTACTCAACCATCGATCGACTCTTAATAGTGTATATACGAGCTTCCGTAAATGCAACAAATTTCAACATTAGAGGGACAAAGGGATACTTTGTAAGTCATGTATATATGTGTATATATTGAAGATAATTAAGCATGTGGAGAAAGTGATGGGGAGAAGTGGCAAAAGGCAAAAGCAAGTGATTCTTGAATTTGGACATGATCTCCTCCATGCTTTCAAGAAATATAAGGCTTATTAATTCTCCCTTATCCTTGGCAATTATTATGGAGATTTGGGCAGATTCAAAAACCCAGGAACAAGAGGTAATGGCATACCATACAGTCCATCTCGGATTTTTGACTAGGTCCGCTTATAATTATATCTACTTTCGTACATTTTTTGGGTTGATGAACTAATTAAGAACATAACACTGCTACACCAAGATGAAAGAATTAATGTCACTACTCTTCATAGTTGAACTGGATTTTTGTTAACATGTATCTTCGATTGACTAAAAGATGAAGTGAGAAGCAAATTTAATTTAGTCTTTCGAGTGACTCCAAATTGAGTAATAAAATGGCATGATTGCTCGATCACACCAGGCACGAAAATAAAACTAAAACGTCATCGATCAGTTAAGCATGGATCACATCTAGCTTATCCCCAATATTCTTATGTTAAGTCTCATCAGACATGCTGTAACGATAATCGAGTAAATATTTTTATCCCAAAAAATTAAAAAAAATAAAACATAAAAAAAATCGAGTAAAGAGGAATGCAGACTTATAACTTGGGCTTCCGGGCCATGTTAACATCTACCGAGAGTGGGCCCATGAAAAGCCCAATTCTGAAGAAGAAAAGTTGATCATGATCCGGTACTTGCTTAATATATATATATATATATATATATCTTTATATATATTTTTTAATAATTAAGAGCGACCACACACGCTCTTTCTCTAACAAAATGTCTGCTCAGTCAGACGGATTATTCCTCCAATGAATTGGGTAGCACAAAATTTTGTAACCCATTGAGAATTTAAGATATTTTATCTAATTGATTAATTAGTTGTTCGAGCTGATTTATAATTAAGGTATTTGATTATAATAATGAAATTTATTTGAAAAGAAAATATTTTCATATCAATTGAATTACCGGTAATTAAATTCCATAAAAAATAAATTGCAAAACATTTGACTGAAAGTGCAATTCCTGAGAAAAGTGTGAATTACTTTAGGGGGAAAAAACCTACACCCTACATAGGAAAAATATTTTCCTTATTTTCAAGGAAAATGTGGCCATGTAACCAAAAAGTGAAAATATTTTCCCTAGAAAAAATGTCAATCAAACGCTAAAGAATAGTGCTATTTATCTCCGCTGGGGACGTGTTTAAGTGACATTAAATTACAAGTCCATTTAAATGCATTACACAACCTTATATTTTATTTGACACATAGGATGGTGATCACCACCGGTGATGATGAATAGCATTATTAAACACCAAAAAAAAAAAAAAGGAATTTAGGTGGAAAAACTTATTTTCTATAAAAATTTATAGTAACCAAATACACTCTTAAAGTATAACACATCGTTTGACTGTTTGTACCTACACAAATCTGTGTAATTATAGCAAATCTTACCAAAAATATAAAACAAGATTCTCTCTCTTAATTGCTCCAATATTATTAAAGGGACCTCTAATGAAACCCTAACCACTCAATTCCCTACTATTGTGGTTAAAGGTAAAAATAAATCATTTATTTGACCTAGCTACTGGCTTCTGACAGTAGTACCTCCAAAGATAAAAACTTTAAAAATTTCTAAAGGCAAAGTTCACAAGACAAAAAAGGTCACAACCAATAAAACCATCCCAATGTGATGGTATTGCACGACCTTAAGTAAGGAGCGTCCTCTGTGATATATTCTTTGGTTGAAAGGCCCTTAACTAAAATTGGCTTTACAAGGACTCAAAGGCTGCCCCCCAATTATTAAATTTAATGCCTAGTTAACAGTTGCAATTTTTTTAACTGCTAAGTGTTAAACAAAACGGTAAGGGATCCCACTCATTCATACACTGTTCGTTTGGACCATTCCTTTAAGGGTTTGCCTTTAAATTCTTTGCTGTTTAATTAAACCTACTTTACAGCCGCACACTTCATTAACTTTTTCTACAAACTCCTCTTCCAACCTTTAAGCAAAGCACCAAAGGTCGGCGTACAATACTATATAATTTTTCATGCCTCGACCGGACAAATTAGATTCCTACGCTCCCTGTTTTCTTCGAAAATTAAATGGCTCTTCAAAATTGTTAAGTTTTATGCACGGTAGGACATACATACAGTAAAACAAATGACTCTTGTTTGGTGCTTTTTATTAGTTTATTTGAGCTTTTCGGGAGATGCTCTTTGTTCAAAGATTCTTCATTTTGCAGTTAACGGCAAAATTAATGATTTTGTTAACTGTCAAAAGGTGGACTCCATAGGTTAAGGAGCTCAAAAGGGTACTCACTATTACTTGATGTGTACTTGATATAATTTTTCTTGGTTTCAGTGGGGTTGGTGAAAGATTTGTTTAGATGTGCAATTTTTTTTATGGTCTTTCGTACCTGTTGAAGACCAACTTCGTGTTTTATTTATGTAGCTGCTTTCTTTTGAAAAAAAAATATATTATTATTTTTTTTCATTAAAAAAAATGGTTTTTAATGCTACCGGCCTTTTAATAATGGACTTGTTTTATTTTTTTAATTAAATTAGGAAAAAAATACTTTTTTTTCCCGGGAGAAACATATATATCATTTTAAATAATATATATTTCATTTCTCATAGTCTTGTTCTTTTCTAGATATTAATCCAAAATAATTAAACTTTAACCACAAATTCTCAAAAGTTACTTGTCACGTTTCATGAGATCACTCTCTATATATTCTCCAACAAATAATTTTTCTCTCAAGAAATCTATTTCCAAAAAATCACTTCTGAAAAAAAGTTGTAAAGATCAAGCCCTAAATTTTGAAATATTAGCAATAACAATGACATAGGCGGCCGAGGTTTGAGCCATCCGCAGAAGTGTAAAGCATATTCAATAGTTTAGAAGTATCATAAACGTATGATGATGCCGTGCAGTTAAAAGATCGGAAGTATTTGACAGCATTTGCTGATCTGTACGTACACTATGAAACTATATATAAGGAATGAAGAATATATTCATGCCTGTGGCTATTCTTCTATATGTCACGAGTTTGATGATTTTTTTCCAAGTAACCATTTTTAAACGGCATGTAATGAAATATTCTTTTTCCCCCTTTTTTGGAATGTAGAAACTAGCAACAATATTATATCATGCTTCCCCCCTCCCCCCCAAAAAAAAGGCAAGAATATTACCATTTTATCAAATACAAACATAAACATAAAATTTTGAAAATGCAAAATATTATTTCCTGAAGAAGTTGAAAATGTATTCACGTAAAAATATTTTCCCGCTAAATAGGCGTCTGGTGGAATGATTCCGCTAGCCATCTAGTAGGAGATTAGAACAATGTATTCATTTTTCACATAATATAGAAAATGATATATTTTATTAAATCAAAGTTTACTCTGATTTACTTAAAAAATTAAAGTTTAACAAGTCAAATTTCAATAGCAATCATATATTCTGTATAAAAAAATTATTATTCAAGAATCTTTCTATTTTTTCATCACACATGACCTCAAAAAAAAAAATTAAGTACATTTTTTTAACAATAAATTGAGAATGAGCCCTCGGTATGCCCAATCATAGACCTAGCTAGCTTAAGTACTAGATCATCAATTAGCTAAGTGCAACGCGATTGTTGATTAATGAAAAGCTAAGAAAAATAGTTTTAGAACAAACAGATTACAAATAATTTTTCTTTCATAATTGTTAGCTAAATAACAATAATAGTAATATTATATATATAACGATGGTTAATTTAATATATGAGTATATATGGTGTCTATATGCACGTGGTTCAAAACTAATTAATCTGTTTCCAAGTTAATTATTCTTGATTAATTTATGAGGCGCTCGATCAAAACTAGAATCTCTGTAATTCTCTCTGTAATTCTAATTATATTTATTAGGGATGCATGCATGCATCAATTGTTACTTCAAAAAGCTTCCGAATGATGAATAAAAGTATATCTAGATTTTGGCATTACATTGAAAGAGAAACATGCATTAATTATTTTTATCATAATCAAAATGACTAGTCGCGTGTACAATACATAACCCTAAATATATATAGTCGCGTGTACGAATGTACCCTAAATATATATAAAAACCCAAACCAATGTACCATAAATACAATCGGAAATAATACAATTGCATAATATAATTTATAAAGGAAAACATAAAATATACACAATATTACAACCTTGGAATTTGGAAAGATTTATAAGCTGAAACAAATACATAAACAGACTAAAATAATAATTAAGGACATGACCATTTGATAAATCTCCATTACATTAACGCCTTAATTAACATGGTCAGAATGACCTATACCAGGACTATGACCCGGTGTTGTAGGGCGAAAAGAATCCACTGATCCTTCAATGAATCTAACTCCATGCTTCTGCCGCAGCAAATGTACACGGCTGTGGGAAACTACATTGCTGCCAGGGTTTGGGCGTGTTTCTTTCGTGTTAAAAAATTTCGAAGTTCTTCCTTCAGTGATATGGAGAACTTCATTTGATACGATCACAAGTAGAAAAAACAAACAAGTAAAGAATTTGGCCATATTATTTTCTTTCTCTAAAAAGGAAAACTTTTTTGATGCATGGATGGCGAAAGAGATCAGAAATTTATGAATTTGAAGAGAATAATTGTGGTGCGGTTGAAGCCCTTCATCTGAGTTAGGTATTTATAGAGTTAAAAAGTCCTTTTTTTTTCGTTTTTCTTTTCTCTGGTTAAAAATGCATGTGAGGTCTCAATATCAATGAAGATTCCTGCGGGAGAATGATAGCTTGTAACTTGGGAGAGATCATAGCAAGGTCTATTCTAATTAAGATGGGATCTGAATATATATTGCAATGCTGGCAATTATTTTATATTTGAATTTAGTCAAACTAATCACATTTAAATATTTTTTGGGATCCCCATATTTTACACTAATCTCCACCATTAGAGGTGGACTCAAGATTTTTTTAATATGGGACTAAGAAAAATTTTAATTTGACAAATGTGATATAACTAAGAAAAAGTTTTATTTGACAAATGTGATATAAAATAAATTCATGTTTTTGGCACAATTTTTTTTTCTATGGGCCAAAACAAAATTTTTTGAACTCACGTGGGCAAGGGATACATCCCGTACAGGCCCTCCCCTGTAAATTCTCCTATGTCCACCATTCAACTCTATTTTTTTTTTCCTTTTTTGGATAATTCGACTTGAAAATCCAAACTCGAATTGAACATAAAAAAAAAAAAACTGTGCAAAGAGACAGAGGGAGAAACGTAATGAGCCCTATCTACTAAGTTATTACCGTTCAACTCAAATTATTTTCTCTCATATTTTAACCAAAAAAATTAACTGGCTAGATAAGATTATATATAACGTACAATGTTTTACAGATTTCTTTTTGTGAAAAACATAGAGCACTCATATCATGTCTAGCTAGAAAACATTTTTCAGTATATTAGCCGTTCGTGTTGTCAGAAGGAGTTTGTGCAATTAATTAGCATGTGCGACGGAATATTACTAAGAATTAACAAAAAGGGCGGGACCCGTGTTCCTAGAACTGAATTAAGAAACTGATTAGAAAATACATAAATAGGTTTAACTCCATCTCACAGATATATTCCCCCTTCATTTTTCACATAACTTAAGAAAATATTATTTAATATTATTAGAAATATACAATTTAACAATATACTTCCTAATATAATCTTTGATTTATTTAATATTAGATTCTCACACGTGCGTTGCATGGAAAGAATACATATCAAATTATTTAAAAACTTAATAATATGAAATTTCATATATTTTTTTTGTATGGTAAAATTTTATAAGGTTACATTATCCAATAATGAATAATTAATTTTTAATATTAACTAAACAATAATGTAATTTTTTCTGGTCATTTTAAGATAACTATAGTTTCCAATAAATTTTAACCTAATTGTTATCGTTACGCAAATAAATATCATTGCACTAATTTAGATAAATGACATTGTATGAAATAATTACTAATTGGACAGTGTCATGTACTCTGAAAATATTTCTTAAGCATGATATTTATATAAATTAATAATATATAAAAGCAGTTATATATAAAATAGTCGTAATTATTAATATTCATTTATATGGGGAAAAAATTACAATTATAATTTTCAATTAACTTAAACAACGTAACCGATATATATATGTTTATTTTCTATTAATGATAAATTACAAATTTAAAAATATATTGACAATTGGATAATTAAATTTATCTATAATTTAAACAATTAAATGATGATAATTATCTATTAGTTATTAAATTTAATAGTGAATCTTATTTCAAATTGGTGAATGGATAATGCAAAAGTGAATAAAAAAATTTTAAAAAATTGAAAAATCTTGAATACCACATAGATTACCGCAATATGAAAAAAAATCTCTAAAAAGACCCTAATAATAGAGTTTCTAGTGGGAAAAATGTGGTACAAAGGTACCGCAGCTCCTTTTATTTAATTAATATATATATATATTTAACTTTAATTATTCTTTGTTGTTAATTACTATACAAAATAAATGGGAGTATATCAGAAAAAATAAAAAATTAACTTAGAAAAGAGGAATACAACTTGAGATGAATAAAAAAAATGAGGAATATCTTTTTAAAATGAAGAAAGTTTTTAAATAAAATGAAAATATGCCAGTTCCATTTTTGTTTCTGGCACACAATGGAGTGTCCATTAATACAACACTATCCGTCCCATTTCCCATGCATTCAAGCGACACATAACAGCACCCGGAAATTTTCCACAAACACATATAACAAGTGACTCCACTAAGAATAATTTGTTTAGTCTTCAAGCATAAGATTTCTATTAAAACTAGAGCTCATTTCTTTGAAACTTTGGCCTTGTTCTCAGTGGCAGAGCTAGAAAGAAATTTTAGTGGAGGCTAGTGGCAAAGCCGGAACTATTTAACCAGTGGTATGCAATTTATTTCATTTCTTTTTTTTCACAAAACAAGACTTAATTATAAAAACAAAAGAACAATGGTACGTTTTTACATTTAATAACACAATTACCGTACATAAAATCTCATAAAATAAATAAAATCTCATAAAATAAAATAATCTTAAAAAATGATAACTTCGTAAAGTTCTTATAATTTGAATTCCAATATAATTTAGAGTTTAAACTCATGACAACTTTGTATGATTGGACACATTTTAACTTTTCAAATTGTAAGATTGCAGATATACAATTTAAGTTAAAAAATGAAGATATACAGTTTGAGCAAGAAAATTGAATTTTACGTGGAACAAAAAGAAAATAAACTAATTATTGTGTCTCAAATATTTTCTTTGATTTCCTACTTTGCATACTACATTCAAGGAAAAAGATAAAGATGCCAAAAAAAAAAATCAAAGGCTAGTGGGAGCTACAGTCCCCACAGGCCCCCAAATGGCTCCACCGGTGCTTTTTTTTTTTTTTATATATTCGCATATAATCTCTCTACATCACCACTACTAATTGAAAAGATCTACTTAATTTCGTATAAATTCCTTCTCAACAAACTCTTGTAAAATAGCAGCAAGATGTACGGACACAGGACGCCTCGTCCTCGTCCCACGCTAGCTCTTTCATCAACCGAAAGATGGTGCAAATTAGGTACTTGCTT
Organism: Nyctanthes arbor-tristis; assembly: GCA_963692815.1. Lineage (NCBI taxonomy): Eukaryota > Viridiplantae > Streptophyta > Magnoliopsida > Lamiales > Oleaceae > Nyctanthes > Nyctanthes arbor-tristis. Next base: position 3,125 of record CAVNYN010264089.1, on the reverse strand, counting down.
TACTTAATTACTACCTCCGTCTCACAAAGATAGTCCGGTAAGTAAGTTTACGTGAATTAAAAAATAATAATTAATATAATTAAAATATTAAATTTTACTTTAGTTTACCACATATATCCTTATATCTCATTAATTATTTGAAAGACTTTTAATGTATAAATAGTTAAATAATGATAATAATTATTTAGGGACATATATGGAAATGAAATATTAAATACATGTCTAATATAGTAATTGGACTATCTTTTTTAGACGACTAAAAAAAAATACTAGATTATTTTTATGGGATGGAAATAGTATTAACTATATATATGGCTACAAGATTCTCTGGCATGCAAATTTATGCAAATACTGCATATATACTTCCAAAATCCGAAGGGCATTCAGTACTTCATTTCTGTAATAAATTAATGGAAGGCCGTCATTTGGCACTGATATGTGTGCACCGTCCAGTAGTAGTAGCTGTAAATTGCAACTTCAGACCCTTTGTATTGGGAAATTCCATGCTTTTAGGGCTGCACATGATATCAATCCAATAATATTTTATCTGTACTTTACAAAACACGCTCATGTGACCAAGTTTTTTTGTTTTCCTCCACAGGTCAATGAATGAAGACGGTTTATATATAGTTTCGTCACTCTCATTTCCTGACGATGTGTATATCGAATGCTTACTAATTATGGACAATATTTAAAATGCATATATATATATATATGATGTCATTAATTATATGAATGGTGAGATGTGTCCAATATTGCTAATAAACATTTGATTCCTATGGGAGGTGATCAATCATTTACTTGGTGTTTTTATTTAAAGGAAATGGTTAATAGTTAGTTATAAATTTCATAAGACACAGTTACATAAAAATTCCAAACCCTTAGTGGCATATTCTTCAAAGATCCACTAAGACAGCAACGATACCCAACAAGATTCTCCAAGATTCTGCCTTTTGCGGCTATTGCCAGTCAATGGCTATGAATTCATGACATTGTTTATATTATCAGGGCATATTTTAAAATCCGGCAAAAGTGAAGGACTGAATAAAAAATTTCATCCGTTGGCTATACGCGTCTAGTGGGGTTGGGTTGTCAATGCCAGCAGCCACAAAGAGAGTCCTTCTTGACCAAATTAGCACTAGAATTGTTCTACATTCATAGGATGAGTCCTGTCAAAATCATGGCTCATTAGAGTTGTCATTGATGTAAATGGTGATGTGATGATGTGAAAATTTGGTAAGGATTTATAAAAAAATACGTTTATAAATAGATTTAAAATTCAAATTTTGTATAGATGTTGAAAGTTAATTGTGCCATGTGGATGTAATGATTAAAATGATATGAAAGTTCACACCACGTCAAATATGTGACTAAATGTGGTGTTGCTATGTATCTAAAATTTAAATTAGTTAATAAATGAAAGTCGGTTTTAAATGCTTACCAAACATATTAGGGTTTGACTACACACTAATTAAAAGACTATTTTAGTTAAATCTCTAATATCTAATAAACATGATTATAAGATCTAATTGACATCTTATATTGATCAAAATGTATAATAATGAACATATATACGAGAATACATATATAGGTTATGATTCTGAGAATAAAACTCTCTAGGATGGAACCCTCATATTAATATATATATATATACATATATATAAATATATGTAGAAGTTTCCTTTTTCCATTTTGCTAGCCAACTTATGCATGCCCTTTTCATTTGTCATGATCATACATTAAATATTAGGTATCAAAAAACAACACAGTAATTAATCTATGAAAAATTTTCTAGTACGAATCCACGTGGCGTGCTTTTATATGCCTACATGAAAAGAGATGTGTCATAAAGACACCTCCCAAAAGTGTTATCATAAGACCAACAACTGTAATCTATACTAGAGAGAAAAGGAAGTATTAATAAAACATAAAAATCCCCTTAAAGGAAGAGATTCCTTATAACTGGTGCGCATGCGTGCGTCTTTACTCGAAGAAAGTGGGAATATTTATTTTCTGGGATGTAGCTAGGGCCAAAGAGGCGCAATTTGCCCCTTTTGGAAACCTTATTTTTCTAGTTTTGATCCTTCCACTTTACTATTTTTCCCTGTCCTCGTTGAATATTTTGATCGATTATGTTGCTGCTTTTCAACAATCCTTTAGAGCCTACCAAAGTGATATATCTAAATATATATATATATATATACACATATATATATTAGAAGTTGAAGAAGATGCTTTTCTAAAGGTATAGGATCTGTGAGACGTGATGGGCTCATTGAAAAAGAGCAAAAGTATCACCATCTCATCATTACCAATAGATTTTTCGTGTTAATTGCCTTAATTTCGAGTTGTAAAGTGTTGAGCCAAATTTTATTTTAACTTACTTCTTTTTGGTTATTAATGAGCAGTTCAGTTACAAGTTGAGATTAATAACATTTTCATCAAATTTAATTAAAGCGTCAAAGTGTACTGGTGATTTCCTTTCGGCTTACATTGGACTTATTAATATCTATAACGATGAGATTAATTATTCATGCTTAATGCTTTATATCATGGATTTCGATGTTGTTGTTTTTCAACCTGATTTCTATTTTTTTCTTTTTAATTTTCTGATAGTTACTATCTAATTTCTTATGTTTCCTTTTGCCAATATGCCGTTGGATTAATTATACACGCGACCTGCATCTTTTACACAACAACATACACGCGACCTGCATCTTTTACACAACAACATACACGCGACCTGCATCTTTTGCACAATAACATACACGCAGTTTAATTATGTGCATGTCATGCATGCATGATCAACAGAAGCATTCAAAGGAAACTATGTGAGAGATTTTATATAAAATGTTTTTATTAATATATATAGAGATATACATATATATATAGCCATATTGTTTACAATACTGATTTAGAATAATAAATAATGATACATAATTCACCACAAATGAATCTAGCTAGCTAATGGAGCTAGCGGGAAACTGATAGTTATTAAAATGCATCTACTTGATATTTGTAGTAATTAATTATATATTTACATGCATCTTTTTATGCATTTGGTCCTGTGTTCTTAATGTTTGCAGAAGAATGACCAATACCGGGGCTGTGACCTGATCCTGTGG
>CAVNYN010264071.1:0-16983 GCA_963692815.1 Nyctanthes arbor-tristis | reverse complement strand
CTAAGGCTTGGCCTCCGATGGCTATCCTTGGCTTATATTTAATGTCATACTGGCTGAGCTCGACAGACCATTTGACTAAGAAACCTGAGAGATCGGGTTTTTGGAGCACTTGCCTTAAAGGGACGTTGATCAAAACATCGATGGTGTGCTGGAGGAAATAGGGACAAAGCTTCTTTGAAATGATCACAAGAGCATACGTAAGTTTCTCAATGGAGGGTATCTAAGCTCTGCGTCGGGTAGAGCATGGCTCACGTAATAGACCAGGAGCTGGTTTGCTCCCTCTATCCTGACCAAGGCCGCGCTGATTGAGGATTCTGAAACGGCTAAGTACAAGGAGAGTGTTTCGTCATGTTGTGGTTTGGACAGTAGTGAGGGAGCAGAGAGGTGATTTTTTAGCTCTGTGAAGGCGACCTGACACTCCTTCGTCCATGCAAACCCCTTGAATTTTCTTATGGCAGTGAAGAAAGGCTTACACTTGTCTATTGAACGTGATACAAAGTGGTTTAATACAGCCACCCGCCCAGTCAAGCGTTGGACTTCCTTCACTAATTTTGGAGCTTCCATGTCTAAGATGGCTTTGATTTTTTTCCAGATTTACCTTAAACCCCCTTTGATTGACCACGTATCCTAGAAATTTCCCCAAGGCCACTCTAAAAGTGTAACACCTTGCAAAATCTTACAAACAAATTAATCAATATGATCGTTATTTTGATAATAATGGTGAATTACTTGAATTTTAATGTTACACGATTATGACTCAACTGAACACCAAGAAGTAGAATGTAACAATATAATCGTATCGAATTGCAAAGTTACAAGTTTGTCACTCAATTGAGTGACAAAAATTGGCATATGACAATATGATCGTATTGAATTATTACAAGATTGCTACTCAAATAAATGCCAAGAATTAGAAGATGATTATTGACAACATGATCGATATTTTGACAACGAACTGGAATTAGAAGGTGGTTATTAACAATATGATCAATATTTTGACAATAAATTTAATAACCACTTGAGTTTGCATCAATTATGTCACAATTCAAAGATCATTACTCGAGTGTGGTTATTGATTGGTATGATTGGAAGTATAATAACCTAATCGCAAAACCATATTAAGTAAGAGGACTTCCTAAGCAACAAGTAGATAAGCCTAAACAAGCCATTTGTTAAGATAATAAAACATTACATGAGAAAATAAAAAGGAACACTTGTCATGAGCTTTGTTGGAAAAAAGCTCTTAAACCTCCAATTGTACTCATTCATATTGGCTACTCTCCAAATTATCTAAATACACTTGTCCCTAATTCTATTTGACAAAACTCCCAAAAGATTTTTACACTCATTCCCATTGGCTATTCTCAAAACTATCTAAGGCCAATTGTCTTGCCTCCTATTGGTGAAACTCAAGCTCTTCATATAGATTAAGGAATTCGTCCATAAAGGAGTAGGGTGAAAGAACACCATGAGAAACTCACCAAAACACTTATTTCTCACTTGAAAAAGGCCCATCTTTATATATATGAAGAATCCAACTTGAAACCACATTTTGATTGAGGAATATCAAGGTTTTGGAGGCTCTTTTCCACTTCGAATTATTCAAGGGGTCTTGGGAAAATTAAGAGGTGAGTAACTAATGCTTTGATTCCTTTTTTTGCATTCATGAAGTTTTGATAAGATAAGCATGGATTTTGATTGAAGTCTTCCATGAAATGAACATGAATTTTGATGCATTAAAAAGAAAGATTGATTTATTGCATTTGAATCACTAGTTGATGCTCTACCCATCTTGTCTTTGCTTTGCTTTAATTTGTTCCATATTAGGAACCATCTAATGATAACAAGATGAGCGACGATTAGTATAGTATTTGCTTTATATTTGTATTGCTTTATGTAGAAATTCCAGTAGGGGTCAACCGGGATTTGATTGTGGATCAACTTGAATGTACATGGCCATGATTGAATTGATATTGATTGATATAAATCTCACGCGCGCTACGGGTAGTAGTTTAACTAGTTATAGGGCCCCCTTGTGTATTCCATGATTTTTTTGAATTTGTGGTAAAAAGGAATTTCTTAAGTGAAATGTGAACCAAAGGATTTTGTTACTCACTGAGTGCTTTGTACTCACTCACTTTTCGACAATTTTGTAGATGATTAAATGTATGATATTTGCGAAGCAAACCATGAATTGGAGCATGTCCGCGAACGGAAGTAGAGTTTGGCATGTAGTGAAAACCAAACTTATGAGCTTAATATCTTTTGTGCCAATAAGTAAAATATGTCTACTTTGGTATGTGAAAGATATGTATATAAATATGTATAAACAAGTAATCACATAGATAAATGATATATATATATATATGTATATCTATGGCTTAAAATAAAGATAGGATGAATATGTAATGCTTGAAAGTCGAGATTTCAACATAAAGGTTTTTTTTTTCAATCACTTGATTTGGCTAGTTAGTAAAATATACCTATTAAAGTAATTTGAGGTATTCTTTAAACCTTATTGTTAATCTAGGTTTAATTTTGCAATGTGTTTAAATAGGAAATGCAAACAAAGAAGTAGGAAACAAGGCTTGTTGTTATTTACGTTTTATTGAAAACCTAGTTGTAATGATGCAAAAGCGTCCATGTATGGAAAACAAATGAAGAAATAAGAAACCGATTCTACTTCTTGATCTTGATAACGACAAGAAAGACTTATAAGTATTTCCAAATTTGAAAAAAATTCGGTAATTAGTTATAAGAGTGTTTCAGCTTTCCTAACTCGAAGAAGAATTTATGAAGCTATGTAATAACATCACAATAATTCCTTAAGAATATTAGAAATCACTTGAATGGATTTACCTTCTAGAATGTTAAACCATTCAAACGCAAGAAAAATTCGTTTTGTACGTCCCGTCCCCACTGTTTATATTGAAGCTTCCGCTCTCGAATGTGTTAACCAGTATAAGATATTCAAGAAAATTGATAATTAGCAAGGGCGTGACAAAAAGAGCATTTCTTAGGATTGAGTTTCATTTTTTATTTTCTGAAGACTTGAAACATTTTGGCGAGGTCCTCAACATGTCGCCCAGCTTGTAGGCTTTTGACGAGCATGTCGTCAACATTGACTTCCGTCGATTTCCCGAGATGATCCTTAAACATAGAATTCACCAATCGTTGGTAAGTCGCTCTGGCATTCTTTAGGCCAAAAGGCATCATCTTGTAACAATACAACCCCTATCAGTCACAAATGATATGTGTTTTTTTTTTATCGCCAGGGTGTATAAGGATCTGATGATAGCCGGAGTAAGTGTCCATTAAGCAGAGTAATTCATGGTCTGCTGTTGCATCGACCATTTGGTTGATTCTTGGCAAGAGAAAACTGTCTTTAGGACATGCCTTGTTAAGATATGTGAAATCAATGTATATTCTCCAAGTCCCGTTGCTCTTTTTGACAAGAACGGGGTTGGCTACCCATTGAGGGTACAAAGCTTCCCTCACGAATTTATTGCCAAGTAATTTATCCACTTCTTTATCTAAAGCCTTGTACCTTTCGCCATTAAGGGGTCGCCTTTTCTGCTTTACGGGCTTAGCCGTGGGATAGATATTGAGCTTGTGGCAAGCATGCTTTGGATCAATCCCATCCATATCTTCGTAGACCTAAGTAAAGACATCTAGATTTTGCTTTAGAAATCGAATGGGCTGAGACTTTATTGGACTTCTCAACTTGGCCCCAATTTTGAGCTCGACCTCTGGTCTGGATTTGTCCATCTTGATGGCCTCGAGCTCATCGCCAGGGTAAGCTTGTGCCTTTGTCTCCTCAGCCCTGGGGTCGAGGAAGTGGATTTTTGAGATGGTCGTCGCGTAATCTAAGTTACATTCCCTCGCTGCTTGTTGATCACCTTTTACTATGGCTACCCTATAGATTGTAAGGAATTTCATAACATAGTGAAATATCGAAGTCGTGGCTCTGAGTTCTTACAGAATTGGTCGTTCTAAGATGGCGTTGTGATTTGAGGGCACATATACCACAACGAAATCTGCCATGATCCTCCTTGTACAAGGTTCATCTCCCAGCTCCACAAAGAGGGTGATCTGACCCTTGGCTTCCACAAAATCTCTAGTGAAACTTTGAAGTCTGGTTCCATAAGGCCTTAGATTCTTCCAGTCTATCTTCATCTGCTAAAAGGTCTTCCAGTAAATGATGTTTACAGTGCTGGCATTATCTACCAAGGTCTTATGGATTTTGACTCTTGAAACTGGCATGGTGATCACGAGAGCGTCCGCAAGAGAGGAGTGGAGTGGTATAGCACACTGTAGGCGTCTTAGTCATAGAAGGAAAAAGAGCTGGTTCACGTGGCTGAGGTTTTGCGCCATGAGCAAGTGATAGTAATTCTAGGCTTCTCGCGTAAGACTTCGCCTTTGTCGCTTAGAACCCTCCATACCTTGATTTCAGCCGATGAGTGTGCACATCTCAGCAGAAGGTCGATTCTTTGGAGCTCAGGCGTTGAGGTCTATTTAGGGATGAGCTTTTATGTCCTGCCCTTGACGATTTGCTATGTATTCACCCAGGTTTCCCTGTTCAATCAACTTTTCACTTTTTTGTTTGAGGTGTCTATGTTCGTCTGTGTGTGGCCCACAACTCTGTGATACTTGTAATACTTAGAGTGATCTGTGTTCTTCATTGGCTTCTTTATAGGCTTTGCCTTTGGCAAAATCGGGTTATTCTGTAGAAGGTTGAAGATATGCTCAATGAAGCGTTGACTTTGGTGAAGGGCTTCGACAAAGCAGGTGGTTTCTCATTTTTTCGTTGATCCTTTTTGGACCTTTGGTCTCTCTTGTCGTCTTTCAAAGGTTTCTCAGGACGCGAACTACCCTCAATAGCTTTTTCCGCGCTTATGTATTTTTTAGCCCTCGTTAGGATCTCTTTGTATGTGCTTGGTGGGTCTTCGTCCATCTCCTACCAAAAGCGGGTATCTTTGTAAGTACTTGACTTGACCGCTATCAAGAGGGACTCATCTGCTACCTTTTTCCATCGTCATGACTTGTTTATTGAAATGGTCTAGGTAGCTCTTGACTGGTTCTGTCTTTCCTTGCTTTATTGTCCCAAGCTTCTCCTTGGGAGTTGCCCTAGCTTTGGACCCATGAATTGCGTCACGAACTCTGATGAGAGCTGTTCTCAACTGTGCACAGATCCTGAAGTCAAGTTCACATGCCAAGTCTGTGCGTTCCCTTCTACGGTGAGTGTAAAGGCTTTGTACATTATGGCATCTGTAACATTTTGGAATTCCATCCATGACACGTATCTATGGAGGTGGGCGATTAGATCCATTTTTCCGTTGTAAGTCTCTATTTGGAGGAGCTTCATTCTTTATAGTATGATGGCCTCCTGAATGCAAGGAACAAAGGGTGAGGGCCTCTCTCATGGGTCGTCAGCTCATTTTCCCCTGGACTGCTTCTGCTTGAGGTCGTTGAGTCGTTTCCTTGGTCTGTTCAGCTCGTGGACTTGCTAAGGAGTTGACTGTTGACCTCGAGGGGTTCTTAGGAGCGAGCTCGAGCGTAGCTATAGTGAGGATAGGCGTTGGGCTCCTCCTTCTTTGCCTTTTTTCCCTTCGCCGTGGAGGCTCTAGCGACCTTGGCCTCTGAAGCCCTCGTTGGGGTTGAGGTCCTAGCCATGTAAACACACTGCTTCGTTGACCGTTGACCTTCTTTAACCGTTGACCTTCGCTGACCTCACGACCTAGCGACCACAAAGACTGTTTAGTAAATTTTTTTAATTCTATTAATAAAAATGTGATTTATGTGATTTTTTTTTTGTTTTAAACCAATAATTAATAAAAAAGTTTATTTACAACCATATTTTTAAATCTTAATCACCAAATAACTGAATAAAATATTCGTCGATTATTAAAGTTTTTGTTTCATATTATTTTCTTAGTTGGATAAATCACATATTACCATTTAAAAATTTATTTCATATTATATTTTTTTATACACAGATTGTCGAACATTATTTGTGTGCATGAAATTGGTCCTTATATAAGAAAAATTGTACGGTCATGTGCCAAGAGACCAAAGAAATAAGTGTTGTGTGTACACACCTCACATATGTCCAGCAATAGTTGGAGAGGATACTTAACTACTCATACCTTCTAAATCTCATAAATACAATTGCTATTATGTAGATTGAGATTTAAATATTTAATGTTTACTTCTATTCCTCTTCAATGATGTCTTTTGTGAGATTGTTCGTGTCCGTTATTGGTTTTCTTTTTCTTTTTCTTTTTTTAACTTTGTCATACTTGTATTTTTTTTTTTGGGAATTATATTCTCACCACATAAATTTATTTCAACACCACATTTTAAATTTTTTTCTTTATTTACTTAGATATCCATAGCTAAAATTACATTAATAACTATTGTTAAATTTAATCATTTTTTCTTCCACCACAATCATAATTATCTTAATTTCAATTCTTTTAATAATTACTATTATTTTCAATTCCCTTTTTTTAGTAATCACATACCACAATTTTGATTTATAATACGACTTGACAACTTTACATTTTAAAGATTTATTTTCTTTACAGTTTTATTTTAGTACCTAACTTTTAGACATCGTTTCATGAAGAATGATTTTGACCTTTTATTTTTATTTTAATATATATTGCTTCTATAAAGTATAAGTAGATATATAGTATTACTTAGAGAATATGTGATTGAATTGAAATAAAAAAAATATAATAATAAATAAATAGCGTTAACTTAAAATCTAATTTCAATTCTGTAGAACCGAATTGTTCTAAATTAGAAGTTTTGAAAAATCTATACATTTATATTTGAGTTATTTGAAAAGTTAGAATATTTATGTTGCAAAAAAAAAAGGTTGGAATATTTTGTCATTCAATTTCAATTTTAAAAAAGTTAATTAAATTAAATAAATTAATTAAACCTAATTTGTAAAGTTATAAATGATTTAGGATTCTATTAAATTAAGTTTAAGAGATTATCTTTTTAACTCTACATACGAACTTGCATTAGTAGTTTGCACTCGAAAATTAGCTCAAATTAATATTCATGTTGAGAGCTTCGATTTAAGATCTAATTTGTATATATTTTGACCTACGAACAATGTAAAAGAAAACAATTACATTGTGTTGGATGTAATATATTTAGAAATATAAATATTTGATGTGATTTTATACATTGATTATAGATAATTAATTTTATGGGTATATGTGTAAAAGGAGAATTAAAAGCATATTCGGTTTGGCTGAAGAAAGGACTTGTCTATCAGAAATTTCCAAAGGCTTCTTTTGTGGTTGGAAATTTCAGACAACATATGTTCTCCATCGGAAAATTTCCGACGACCTACTTTTTGCCGTCTGAAATTTCCGACAGAAAGGTAGCTTGTCGGAATTTTTCGATGGATATCGACAAATTCTTGTCTGTCTCAAATTTCTGACAGTTCTGTTGGAAATTTCCCACGAATGTGCATCCGTCGGAAAATGTCCATCGCTAATGGGCTAGTTTTTAGTAGTTTCAATTGCAATTCTCACATTTATAATGCAAACTTGAAGTTTACAAGATAATATGCATTTCAGATTACTGACTGCATCGTTATCACCAGATATGTCAAGTTAAATGCTCCAACTTGGATTGATATAAAATTCTATAAGAGGATTTGAGATATTAATGGCATGACTAAAGCGTGATGTGGTCGATTCCAAAATAAACTTCAATGAAAAACAATATAGAGTAGATAATTGTGATGGTCCTTTTGAGGCATATATTTCAGAAGAGTATATAGACTAATTAAAAGGCGTCTAAAGAAGTTCAGATACTTGAAATTACTGGAATAAAGAGATTTCCATAAGTCATCTCTATATTGAAATCATATGGAATCGATAAGAAATAATAATCGACTACATATGCTCTTGAGCTCAATAAATAGTGATGATGATGAATCAATTTTATCAAAATTATTGACATTGAATATTGGCCAAGATAAAAAGACAATCTTGCAGATTATTACAATGTCAATAATATAACGATCGATACTAATGGCAAAAGAGCATTAAATATGTGGTAGATGTTATTGAAACCTGAAGCTTCATTCGATTGGCAATATATGAAAATATATCATTAATATGATAAAATCATAGAAGGATTTGGTATGCTTGAATGGAGCATATAAAGAACTAAAATTTCTTGTATACATTGCTAGTTAATATGAGGGGAGATAGGCGTTGTACTCTTTTTTCCTTAACTAAGGTTTTGTCCCAATGGGTTTTCCTGGCAAGATTTTTAACTAGTCAACATTAATGACATATCAAAAAAATAATGTATTCTTTTTCCTTCACTTGGATTTTTTCCTATTGGGTTCTTCCTTGTAAGGTTTTAATGAGGTATTTTTTTGTGTAATAAATGTCTGTGACATATATCATACTGACCTTCAATATAAACCTCAGAAGAGTTGATGCTACCTGAAGTAGAATATTGAAGATATTAGAGAGATATGAATGGCTAAACACAAGAGCTATAGCTGGCTGAAGTCATGAGAGCAGCTGTATTCTTTTTCCTTTCATTAGCTTTGTCCCGCTGGGTTTTTCTAGTAAGATTTTAATGAGGCATCGTTTGGACATTCTAAAGTTGATCAGAACTAACTGTATTCTTTTTCCTTAGTTTGATAGATTTTTTCCACTGAATTTTTCCCAAACAAGGGTTTTTTATGAGACAATTGTTATACAGAATAATCATTCAAGTGGGAGTGTTGTAAATAAATATGTAATTTGTGAATGACTATTGTATCTCTGAAACCATAGACTTGTATATAAATATGCGGCTCTGGTTCTTATAATGATGTACAACTCACGGTTTTCTCTCCAACTTTTCTCCATCTTTTACGCTTTTCTTTCTAGTTTATAACACTTTTTTTCATTTCCCTATTATTGTAATATATTTTTCTAATGTCTTCCATAAGTATCTAGAAGACATTTAAAAAGTTTATTTATCTTTTTAATTAATAACACTTTATTAATTAATTAAAGAACGTTAATATGATAGGGTTTTTGATACATGGTTATGATGATGCCCCCTTTTGATAAAAAATCTTGATATGTAGTCACCTTTGTCTGTATTAGTTGGTTTTGGTTGTTATATATTTACACTTGTTGGAGTCTGTACAATACATAGTATTCATTAGCAATGATTTTAATCCTCTAATAGTTGACATATACATCTTCGACTTATGGTTGCTGGCTATTCAGTACCTGCTAATTTACTGGTTCATTAAGTTGTTCATTCCAATAATACGTGTCACGACCCACAAAATTTGACCACGTATGTACTTAAAATATTCAAATTTACATTTAAAACTTGGACATAATAAAACTTCTACAATTATGCAGGAAAAGCATAAAACCTATTTCGAGAAGTTCAAATACTTTCCTATTAGTAAATTTTTCTTTCCAAAGCATATTTGCACTTTTCCTAAAAGTTCTTATACTTTCCTGTACGAGTAAATTTTCCACCTTTTAGTTAAAACAACTTTAGCACATCTTATTTGAAAATATGAAATCTTGAATTTTGAAATACAATCTAATTTGAATATAAGCATATTTCTGTTTAGAGAAAACCATGCCACTTTACACAAATCATTTTGATGCTTCTCTAAAAGTTAAACATTTAGGGAAATCCATCATTAGCCCTATTTGACAACTAGTAAAGCTTTAGCCATTACCAAGCATCTATCGTTTTATCGCCCGTCTCGAAATCATTAGGTTGGTCCCAGTAAGATGCCAACATAGGAGTGTAATCCATCATTAGCCCTACTTGACTCCTAGTAGAGTTTTAGGCATTACACAAAACACATATTGCTCTATCACGAGCCTTGGAATCATTAGGCTGGTCCCAGTATTATAACAAAATAGAAGTTGGGATAAAACCAAAGAACATAATTACTTAGGCACAAAGAGCTTACTTATCACTGGTGACATATGCATAACTTGCAACCAAAATGTGTAGCTTGTAGTATATTCATACTTGTAATCAAGGCTTATATGCACAAACTTGTATCCAAAGTATCTAACATGTAGCATGTGCAAAACTTGTATTCAAGACGTAACTTATAGCATTTACCGAACTTGTAGTCACTTCTTACGTGCAAAGGAATTCAATTTAAACTTGTAACACTTGTAAGCAAGATACTGAAAATTCACATTGGATCACACAAGAAGGGTGTATACGTTACCTACAATTATCAAAGGATAATCGTATCGTCCTTCTTGAGTACAACAAATTGAGATGCTTGCTTATTCTTCATAAGAGATGAAGGCAAATGGAAGTACTTCTTGATTTTCCAATTTTGCAAGAAGATAGAAATTGGAATGCCTAATTGTTCTCGTGCAAGAGAGCAAAACTTTATAAGAGATTTTCCATGTTTTATTTTCTTATGATAATAATTTGAAGCAATCTAATTCTCATCTATTGAAGACAAGATATGGCGTCTAAAGAATTTTTCACGGGTTTTTCTCTTGGTTAAAATCCAAGAATTTTTCTTAGGCCACTAAGTGTCATCAAGCTAGTAGGAGGTGTCTCAATTGGAATGCATATGGTGTCATTTGAAGAAGCATGAGTGTTAGCAGGGGAACTAAACATTTAAAGTAAAGAAATTTGTTCCAAAACTTATTCTTATGTATTTCATAAAGAATGTATGTGTCCAAGCAAGCATCTCATATTATGAAAAGACAATGAATCAAATCATTTTTTTTGCAAGAATTAAAGATATCAAACAAGGTCAGAATCAAGTGATCTTTTGTACAATGGTGAAGTCATCATATTCTAGTTAGGCCTCGAATTTACAATGTTCAAAATGGATCATTAAATCAAAAGTTATCGTAGGACGAATTTAGCACATAAACTAGATTTTGTTTTCATTTACGTGTTATTACTATCTTTAATACTGTGACAATTTTTAATTGAAACATATGAGATTAATGACGTCATATGACAATTTTTAATTGAGAAACATATGAGATAAATGACGTTATATAAGATAGATTTTGAGGTCATATTTTGCAGGTCGTTATAATACGGATCCCACCTATTAATTAATAGTTTGTTCCTTATAATTTTTTCACGTATAAAGTTAAGCTTACTTAACAATCATATGAAATAGTATAAAATGTGAAGCAAAAATATGGTCCCGGCACTAAAATGTTGCCATCACTGAACTTCAAGGTGCATTCATTGTCGAGTAGTCTATACTTAATGTTGCACCCCAAAATATGGGTCAAAGCTAAGGGTAGTTAAGAAAAGAGTCAACAGGCTGAAAGTCAAAGTACACATGGGATTGATGACTAGAATGAGCCAAGATAATCATGAAGGCCTATTTCTGCCATTTTGCCAAAGAAGTCTGTCAAATAAAAAACAAGTACAAAATAAAAGGATTATATGGCAATTACCTATGCCTTAATGGCTAAGGAAAGACAGTCAACCAAGTGGGGGCCACTTTCAGACACCCCCAAGTAAAACCCCATCTCTCTCTCTCTCTCATATTGTCAATGAGAAAAGGGGAAGAAATTCTCTCTCTTTAGGATCCCTTTTCTCTCTACATCTTTCTCTTCAATAATTCTCTGCAACTCTCAAAAAAGAGCAGAAAACAAAAAACCTTTCGGTTCATCATCCTTCACCCTCCATGACCTCCATTTTTACGTACAAAAATAAAGAAGATAGAGGAAAATGTTCTATTCGATGTAGAGATGATGATACGCCCCCATACGGATTTGATCCACTCAAAAGCACTCTCAAAAGTTGTATACAAATCTAACTCGATTTCGTTATTTATTATCTTCTTTGTTCATTGGCTCGAATGGCGAATTTTGATATCAACAAAATGAAGTTGCTGCACATAATTAAGCTTCAAGCTTCAATTATGAGCTCTGTTAAAATTCTAGAAATGGTTTCATTCCTAGAGGTCAGCCCCAAACTCACGTGCAAAGAGAAAAGCTTTCAAGACCCAAGCTCTCAAAGTTGCAGAGGACGTCAATTGTATTTGATGGACGTTGCAAAAAATAGGATTCCTCAATGCTGGAATACGGGGACCTGAAGACCAGCTAATGAGGTCATCAGCTCTCGAGGTCAGCTTCTGAGGTCGAGGACCTGAAGGCCAGCTAATAAGGTCATCAACTCCCAAGGATAGCTCTTTAGGTCGAGGACCTGAAGGCCAACTAATAAGGTCGTCAACTCCCAAGAACAACTCCTTAGGTCGAGAACCTAAAGGTCAGCTCTTGAGGTTGAGGACCTGAAGGCCAGCTAATGAGATCGTTAGCTTCCAAGGACAGCTCCTTAGGTAGAAGACCTGAAGGTTAGCTCCTGAGGTCGAGGACCTAAAGGCCAGCTAATAAGATCAGCTTCTGAGGTCAAGAAAGCCATCCAGCTCCTCTAAGACATTCACCAAACTCAACGCTTCTATTGAGCACATCTTCAACCTCCTACAGAGTGATCTAATTTTGCCCAAGGTAAGTTCCGTAAAGAAATCTTTGAAGGATGCGGATCAGTCCAAGTACTGCAAGTAGCATAGGAGCGTGGGTCACGATACAGACAAATACAGACATCTAAAGCAAGAGATCGAGAAGCTAATCGAACAGGGGTACCTCAGCAAACACATAGCAAATCGCTAAAGGTGAATAGATAAGCTTGTCCCCATGCAGACCTCAATGCCCAAGTCCCACATAACTAACCTCCGGCCAAGATCTGCGTACTCATCGGCGAAAATCATGGCATGGAGGGTTCTACGAGACAGAGGCGAGGTCTCACGAGAGAAACCCAGAATTGCTATCACTTGCTCACGGCACAACCCCCATCACTCGAACCAGCTCTTTCTCCTTCAGCAGTGAAGATGCCTACGGTGTGTTACACCCCTACACGGATGCTCTGGTTATCACTATGCTGGCTTCAGAAGTCAAAATTCACAAAACCTTGGGGGACAATGGTAGCGCTGTAAACTTCATCTACCAGAGGACCTTTCAATAGATGAAGATAGACCTGGAAAATCTAAGGCCTTATGAAGCTAGGCTTCAGGCCTTCACTAAGGTCAGCTCATAAGGCCGCTCATAAGGTCAGAGACCTTAAAGTCGGCTCCCGTGGTCGACTCCTAAGGTCGAGGACCTGAAAGTTAGCTCCCTAGGTCAGCTCATAAGGTCACTTCTAAGGTTAGGGACCTAAAAGTTAGCCCCCGAGGTCAGCTTCTAAGGTCGAGGACCTGAAAGTTAGCTCCTGAGTTTAGCTCATAAGGTCGTTCCTAAGGTCAGGGTCCTGAAAGCTAGCTCTTGAGGTAAACTCCTAAGGTCGAGGACCGAGAAGTTAACTCCGAGGTCAGCTCATAAGGCCGTTCATAAGGTCGGTGACCTGAAAGTTAGCTCCCGGGGTCAGCTCCTAAGGTCGAGAACCTGAAAGTTAGCTCCGAGGTTAGCTCCTAAGGTCAAAGACCCGAAAGTTAGCTTCTGATGTCAGCTCATAAGGTCGCTTCTAAGGTCGAGGACCTAAAAGTTAGCCTCCGAGGACAGCTTCTAAGGTCGAGAACTTGAGAGTCAGCTCCTATGGTCGAGGGACTAAGAGTCAGCTCTTGAGATCGGCATATGAGAGCTAGCGCTCCAAACGAGCCAACGCTCTAGCAGATGCTCCAGGCGAACTTACAAGTTCTAAGTGAGTAAGCATAACAATTGAGCAAGCGCTCCAAGTGAGCCCACGCACAAGCTCTAAGTGAACAAACAGCACACTAATGTTCTAAGCAAGCTTACAAGCTCTAAGAGATCAAACGACACACACGAGCCGGGGCCCCAAGTGGGCGAGCGCTCCAGCCAACGTTTCAAGTGAGTGCATGCGCCAAGCAAGTAAACAGCACATACGAGCCAGCGGTCAAAGTGGGCCAGTGCTCCAGCTGATGCTCCAAGCGAGACTATGCCCTCCAAGCAAGTAAATGGCACACACTCCACTTGACGCTTCTGGAAAGCCAAACTTCTGAACCCGATAGAAAAAGGAGGCGGAGAAATACTCTCAAGAATAAACATTAGAGACGAGATCTCATTAAGGTGTGCCCTATCCTCTTATATGATGATCAAGAGATTATCTTCATGTTTACCTACAGCCGTCTAGCATGACGAGCTTTAGGTTACACCAATCTCTAGCCGCCCTAGTGGGTGAGCTAATGATCAAGTTACACTGATCTCTGGCCACCCAAACTGGAGAGCTGACGATCAAGTTACACTGATCTCCAGCCGTCTTAGTTGGTGCGCTAACAATCACTTTCAATTGGTCTCCAGCCACCTTAGTTGGTGAGCTAACGATCAATTTAAGCTGATGTCCAGCCGCTTGAAGCGGTGCACTGACGATTACTTTCCTTTGATCTCCAGCCACCTTAGTTAGTGAGCTATCGATCAATTTAGGCTGATCTCCAGCCGCTTGACGTGGCGCACTGATGATCAATTTCCACTGATCAATAGTTACTTAATTTGGCGAGCTTATGATCACCCCACGCTAACCAATCGCTGTCTGACACAATGACCTTAAGATCTGGTCATAAAGGTCAAGTCATATTATTGCGGGTAAAGTAACATAAAGGCTGACATCGAGATATGGACCCAAACACTAGGTCACTAAGAGATCAGGCCTAGGAGTTAAAGGTCGCATCATCCCCTTTACAGGCCTAAATGACAATCGTTGGTCTACAAGCTTGATGACTTTGACAACTTTTAGGGTTAACACATCTAGCTAGAAACTAGATAACCCAGGTTTAAGTCCCACATCTACAAGTTACATGACTCATCGGCCTAACAGACTAAAGGCCAGGATGATAAGTAGTAGGTCTAAAGGCTACGACCTGATAGTCAAGTCATCTCATTGCTGACTTGGAAACCTAAAGGTAATGCCACCACCCAATGGAAGGTCCGCTAAATTGGTCAAAAGGCTATTGGTATAACCAATCGATGACCTAGGACTTGAGATGTCTGATTCGTGACCTCATCATTCCATATAGCTAAAGGAGCTATGTAAATAAAGCATTCTTCACTCCAAAGAATCCGTCAAGACGTACCTACCTAACGGTATGAAGTCGGTCTCCAGTTGCGTGATTTAGTTCACAAACAAGTTTTGAAATGCAGGGTCTGAACCCGATCTACCCTCGACTCCAGACCTGGAGGGCATTTGTTGTACCCTAAAATACGGGTCAAAGCTAAGGATAGTCAAGTCAAGAGTCAACGGGTTAAAAGTCAAAGGATTATATGGCAATTACCCAAGACTTAATGGCTAAGGAAAGATTGTCAACCAAATGGGGGCCACTTTCAGACACCCTCACGTGAAACCCCATATCTCTCTCTCTCTCTCTCTGGGATCCCTTTTCTCTATGTATATCTTTCTTTCCAATAATTCTCTGCAACTCTAAAAAAAGAGCAGAAAACAAAAAACCTTTTGGTTCATCATCCTTCACCCTCCATGACTTCTATTTTTATGCGCAAAAAATAAAAGAGATAGAGGAAAAATATTCTATTCGATGTGGAGATGCTGATACGCCCCATACGGATTTGATCCACTCAAAAGCACTCTCAAAAGTTGTATACAAATCCAACTCGATTTCATTATTTATCATCTTCTTTGTTTGTTGGCTTGAATGGCAAATTCTGGCGTCAACACATAATACTAAAGTAGCTGAGTATATGCGGGCCCACCCCAATTTTCCCGCCTAAACTCAGCTACTTTCTTTTTTTATTTTTCATTTTTGGCTGGCTTGGTTAATTAATTAATTAATAATGCATTGAGACATACACCAACCTGTGTTTTCTTGGAATGCTTTCACACAGGTGGCTATTTAATTTCTAGAGTGAGAATCTACCTCTCTTTCTCTCTCTATCGAGACTTTCCTTTCTCTTCCTCTCGATCTCATCTTCTTTCTTCCTTAAACCCTATTATCTATACATAAATTTTCTTTCATTTGTGTTTGATTCTCCTTTTCTATCGGTTGTTTCACAACGGACGGATCGCATTTGGCGGCCGACACAATCCACGGGCAATCTAGATTTTCTTTTATCCAGCCATCGTAACTCCGGTAGTGACAATGGCAGATCCAACAAGATTTCTTTTCTGGGTTTTAACTACTTTGGGCTTGTGTTTTTCTACAAATCGATCTTCACTTCCGGTGTGAGTTTTGTCGAATTGTTCGGAACACCATCGAGGCAATATGAAATCCTTGCTTTCCTTTTCATGGTTCTGATTTTTTCGTAGCATTTTCCTTTCGGGAGAATGATGATACGCTTAATCTATTCATGAGATGCCAATGATGACTTTTTTTTTAAACCCTCTATCGATATTTTCCTTCTACTTTAAAGCCTAACCAGTTAACGAGATCGGAAGAGCACACGCTAAGATTTCTATCACTTTGCTAGCAATAGATGCTTTGGATGTTGGAGACACTATGTGGTTGATATAGGACATATCTTCTACCATCTTTTATATGATAAAGCTGATATTGATTTGCAGTGTGTTGGGTTTATCTGAGACCTTGAATAGGAAAGAATGGGTAGAAGTTCGGGTAGTTTTGTTACTGTATGTTATTGCAATTGCTCTCTGAATTTTTCCGTACAAGGGAGAAAAATATTACTTTTATATACAGATGTAGAAATAATCCAAAATTGCTACAACAGACACATTGCTGGGTTTGAATCCAAAATTATGAAAAGGTGTTATATTAAGACAATGTCCTCTGCTGAGTATGTTTAGTATTTGCTCTGTTTCTATACATAAACTGAGTTTATGAGAAAAGTTTCCGATCTGCTCTTTGGTTCTTAGTACTCAAATCTTACAATTTGAATTTGCTATTAATTTATACCTTAACTCTGAGTTTTAGCATGATATTCTATTCTGCTTTATGTTTTCCATCAACGATCGTTATCTACCAATAAGAGGTCGCTTTATTATTTTGGCAGATCGGAA